>JANHAO010012246.1:0-16483 GCA_026873985.1 Saraca asoca | reverse complement strand
TTTTTGGTATGATTTTGAGATATAAGGATTTTCCATTAAGGAAGACCTAGAACCAGAATTCAATGCACAATGCTTTGTGGAAACTCTGTGAGCTAGAGTCTGATTTTGATATACATGTCAATGTCTATGGAAATTTGGAACAAAATGCAAAAGAAAATTAAAACTTGTACAGTATAGCCGAAGACTCATCTTTTTAGAATTAATTTGTAAATTGTTGATTGAGATTCATAAACGTGGCTTCCATGGTTTGGTGCATCTATTTTTAAAAATCACTAGCTCTCAAAGGATGTGAAAGCATATACTAAACACTATTTTTGTTCTTTACCTATGAGACTTGTTTTAGATTCATTTTTTAAGGTATTTCAGTATTAGTTTAACCTTTTACTGATACAAAAAGACTTTAAATTAATCTCTTTGAAAATAAAAATGATACTTTTAAGGTAGAGAGGAATCAATTTAAAACCTTCTTTTAAAAGGAAGTTGATACAAAAATCATCTAAAGGGGAAAAAAATACTTGCATATTGTTTTTTTACAGCTTTACCTTTCATAACTCAAAATTCAATTCTCCTGATAGAATGTCTCTGTTATATTGGAAATACATATAGATTAAGTAATTAAATTTGTCTACTAACAGGTAAATATGGAAGCATTATAATATTAATAGGTATTCGCTAATTGTACCATGTTTAAAGTCAATGACAGAACAATTGAACTATTGTGGAAATAGTATTCACTAAAAAAAAGGAAGATTTGTTCATTTAATATAATATGTTTTTTTAGTTGAATTTCACACTATTCCATTAGATTTAATATCACCAACTTAGCATTGAGCTAGAGATCAAGTTAAATAAGGTACTAAACTAGTTGACATGAAAACCACCAAAAGTGAATGGGATAGATAAATTATAACAAGAAGACTCTTGCCTATGCTACTGTTACCAAGGCTAAACCAAGGTATGGCCTTTCTAAAGGAAGAATGTGTGCTAACAAAAAGAAGATGTATTCACAAAATTAACTAATGAAAGGATGTCAAATGATGTAAAATTATCAAGATTTAAATATGTATTAGGAAAGCTTTGGGTTTAGGTAGTGTTCACACCAAAATCCGGTCAACTGGTTTGAGTTCAATGTTACCCTTAACTGCAAGCAGAATATAATAGAAAACGAAAAAGGAAGATGATAGAAGAGAAGAAGAAACAGTGACAGTAGGAGTTTATCGTGGTTTGGCTAAAGCCAAGTTAGCCCCTATGTCCATGTTGTTCTTTAATTATCCACTAGGAAGATAGTTTTATAGGATTTTGATATAATGGTAGTGTTTTCTCTCAATGTATAGTACTCTCTATATGTTTAGGTAGAGTTTCTGCATGTGTAAACTTCCTTTCTTGTTTATAGTGACGTCCTCTTCCTATGTATAGAAAAGGGGAAGGTTACAAGTGTAATTTTAGAAATAACAAAATGATTGTCTTTGCCACTCCAGGCATTTAATGCTTGGCATCGGGTAATTAATGCTGGACAAATCATTGTCAGACTTCTGGGGAGTTGATGTGTAGGTTTGGAGGATGAGCTACTAGCTGAAGACGTGTTACTTGGATTGCTGATTAGGCTCCGTACAGGTATCCATTTCTGGTGGGCGAGCTAGAAGTTGAGCAAGCTAGTGACTCTAGCCGACTTCACCATCCCTGCCTGGTCATTCTCTTTGAGGGTAGTAGGCTTCTCACTGAGGAGTTGAAAGCCTTCTCCGTGAGCTGCATTCTCTGCTTGTGATATTGCGAGATGTCTTCGGCTCGTGTCTGATGATATGGGGTCCTTGCTCAATGACCTCGAGCTCTGATTCGTGCCTCTCTCTGGCTAGTTGTGCCTCCTATTAGACCTTGGCCGGCCTAAAGTATACTTCCAAAAAATGCCCATAACATAGCCCCCTAACTTTTAGCTTGTTTTGCAGGCTAGGAGTTTCAGCTAGTAGTTAAGTTTTCGTCTGTAATTTATAGGATGGCTGAGTCTTCATGCTCAGACTGCCGTGCTATCTTTTCTATCTTTCAGGCTTTCATTTCCTATGCCTTAGGCCATACCCCTCACTATACAATATTTCAGCTAATTGATGTGTCGATCTCGTTATTTCTGGGCCATTCGATCTAGAATCAGTCAAATGTTCCTTAGGTTATAGGATGAGCCCAAGTGGGTTTATAAAGGCTTATAAAGCTCTTCTTGTTTCCTTGTGAGATTGTCTGATGGATGCCTTAGTTAAACCATTCGTTCCCTTAACGGTTTGGCTTCCGGAGAAGCTTTTTTGGACGTGGATAATCTGTTGCAGACATTTCAGAGACATGGATAGTCTATTGCATGTGGCTTCCCTGTACAGCTTCTCTCTTTAGCTTCTGGGAAGTCTTGTATAGATCTTGAATTATTTCTTCACGGTCCTTCCATGAAATTCAGCCTTGCTAACCGAGTTCCTGACTCTTTTTTGAATTGCTCAAGCTTTGAGTTAGGAAAGGAACTGTTAGCTGAGAAAGGCTATAAGAAGGAGCAACTGTGCCCATTTGCATTTCATCTGATGGGAGTTTGCTTCCTGGAAACTGGTTCTCTTTTCCCTTATGGGAGTATTAGCTTCAGGCTTTTGCTTTATTCTTGTGTATTAGTTCCTCTGATGTAAATCTACCTCGTTGAGGGAGGTCTTTCAATGAAACTTTGAGTAAAATGTTTATACTCTTTTGTCTTTCCAAGTCCATCACATGGACAGTTTAATTAGTCACCATTGGTAGCGTGACTTACCCTTATGAAGTCATAATTCAACAATCATTGTGTAAAGCGTTTAATGGGATAATTAACCTTTGTTATGAGAATAAAATTTGAGCTAATCAGCTTTAATGAATAAATTTTAATTTGAAGGATATGCATCATATGGCTAATTGGTCATGCCAGCTCACGCATGAATTTCGTGTATGGCTAACACTACTTGGACGTGAGGTCTTGAAATTGCTCACGCAAGGCTTTTTGTGCACAGAGCACACCTTAGACGTGGTCTGCGTAAGCATTTTGTATATGGCTAACACTACTTGAATGCGACTTATGCAAGCATTTAGTGCTTGGCTAGCACTGCTTGGACGTGAGATCTTGGATTTTCCCACGTAAGCATTTTGTGCATAGAGCATTGCCTGGACGTGGCTCACGCAAGCATGTAGTACATGGCAAGCACTACTTGGACGCGAGGTCTTGAGTTTGCCCACGCAAGCATTTTGTGTGTGGAGCACTACTTGGACATGGCTCGCGCAAGCATTTAGTGCGTGGCTAGCACTGCTTGGATGTGAGGTCTTGGGTTCGCTCGTGCAAGCATTTCGTGCATGGAGCACTGCTTGGACATGGCTCGCATAAGCATTTAGTGCGTGGCTAGCACTACTTGGATGCAAGGTTTTGAGTTTGCTATGTAAGCATTTTATGTGTGAAGCACTGCTTGGACACAATTTGCGCAAGCATTTAGTGTGTGGCTAGCACTGCTTGGACATGAGGTCTTGAGTTTGCCCACACAAGCATTTCGTGTGTGGAGCACTGCTTGGATGCTGCTCGTGCAAGCATTTAGTCTGTGGCTAGCACTGCTTGGACGCGAGGTCTTGAGTTTTCCTGTGCAAGCATTTTGTGCGTGGAGCATTGCTTGGACGCATCTCACGCAAGCATTTAGTGTGTGGCTAGCATTGCTTAGACGTGAGATCTTGAGCTATCGTCATGGTCCAGTGCTGCACGACATGCGATCCCAATGAGTAGTTTGGTACTCTCATTCATCTCACACACACTGCTTTTTGTTTCCCAGTGGTGGCTAGTAATTATTACTCCCGATTTTGGTGCATGTGTGTCACGTCATCATGACCTGGCCGTTGTCTCCCCTTGACTGTTGGATCTTGGGTAACTAATAACTTATTGATCTAATGGTGGGGTTACGTCCCCTTTATAGATCGAGAGTGCCTTCCTTCTCCCTCTCAATTTACCATTTGAAAGCTTTTGGACTCCCAGTGTTTTCTACTTATCTGCTTCTTCGGTTTGCTGTGACAGCTTCCTCACTACCAGTCTCATCACTTTCTGCCCATTGTTCTAGCTATTACCCGAGTTTTTCAAACTTTTCATCCCATAAACCATGGTATGTTCCTTCTAACTCTACATTTTTTGCATTTTCTTCCTTTGTTGGAAATAAGGGACTTGATTGTGGCTGATTAGGGGATGATTAGGTTGATAGGTTGAGATGATTAAGACGCTTAGTTTCATTTTGATTGGAGGAGTTGGGATATCAATAGACTTTAAGATTTTGATCATTGATTTTAGTCTTTTAAGATTCTGTGGTTCGGTCGAAGTGTTTCTTCTATTCAGATGCCACATAAGGGCATCCTATCGCAAGGGGATACAAAGGGGAAATCTAACACAGGGCCTTATAAGTCACGTTGGTTTTACATCTCATGCCTCTCATTGCGCTATCTTAAGAATTTCTATTTCATTCTTATTCTGGGTAAGTGGGTTGGGTATAAGTGAGTTTGGGAATTTTTTGATATTTGCTCTTGATATTGACCTTTTGCTTGATTTTGCAGATAGGACTGGTAAACATCCAATACTTGGGTTCAAAGAGTTGGAGGTCTTAGATCGATTTGCAATGTCCAAAGACCTCCAGAACGATTTTCATTTCGACAAAAGCATCCTCTGCTATTACAAACTTACCCTGTCGAAAGATACCATGGTAACTAGGGAGGTGGGAATTCACCAATTACCGGAGGTCAGGCCTGTGAATTTTGACAATTATGATAAAGTTATGGAGTTGATTCTCAGGACACTGCCCTCATATAGTGAAGATGAGGCTCCTCCAGCTCGTGAGGTTGATCCAGCTTCGGTTGTTAAGGGCCAGTCCCCAGCCCCCGAAATTGAAATGACTCCAATTGTCGCGGATCAACTAGCACCTCCAATCGCAACTCCTTCACTAGAACCAGTTCCCGTAGAGCGACCCGAGGAAATAGTCGTAACCAATGTCATTACTACTCCTGGTCTTGCCCGCAAGAAGAGGAAGGTCGTTAAAGGGAAGAAGAAGGTTTCTCCCCGCAAGTGAGTAGCACTAGAAGTTGAGAGCGTAAGGTCGCTGGTTGAGCCCGGTTCCAAAATAGAAGGGTATGCTTAGACCTTTGTTGATAACATGAGCATAGTCTTGGGGTATGGTGGCAAGGTCAGGGTGCTAGAGGCCAAGGACTTCTCCCTTGGGAGGCTGGTTAGGTTTGCTGCTTGTCACGGCTTGGTGGTAAGTGCTGCCTCTTACCTTGGCTACTCTATTTGTTTCAAAGTCTAATCTTGTTATTTGTTTTCACAGAACTTGCTAACTCTAATGAAGATTGAAGAAGCACTCGAAGACCAAGACGACGAGAAGTCCACTCTTGTGGGCGAACCGGGAGTCCAAATAATTGAAGTTCTAGAGCTCGGGGAAAAGATCAAAGAGCTGGAGACTACTCTATTTTGTGAGGTAGAGCGTTGCGACACTGCTGAGGTAAACTTTGGCCTTGCTACCAATGACCTAAATAAGGCAAAAATAGAGCTGGACAAAGTCCAATCGTAGCTGCGATTAGCAACCAGAGAGGCCGACACCACCGAGGAGAGGACAAGATCCATGGAGCGGCAGTGGAACGGCGAGCCGAGGTCTCTGCTGAAGAGTTGAGGGTACTAAAGAGAGAACTTTAGCTTGCTAGGGAGGAAGCAATGAAGATCAAATCAGAAACATCCTCACTAGTGGCAAAAACAATTAGAAAGACAAGGACCAAAACCTATGCTTCTTTCTTTTTCACTTTGTGGGAGAAATACCCCGAGCTAAACTTCTCCTTCTTCAACCCCCAAGCCATCAAAGCCATAGATCACTAAAAAAGTAGAGCTGTAAGGAAGGGACAAGACATTAGGGCTGAAGTTTCTTCGGCTGCAATTGCCATCCAGGGAGAAAGTAGCTCTCAGGCCACTGATGCTGCTCCGACAGTTGGAATCCCCGGTGTCCTGGCTTCAGACCCTCAGCCCGGTGAAGGCTTAGCTCCTGAGGCTCCATCCCCTTAGGACAAGAACTTTGTAATTTTGTTTTTCTTTGCTTCTAAGACTTGTGATAAACTTTGTGGACACTTTGTATAACATAATTTTGTTGTGATGGAAGCAGAACACATTTCTCTTTATTGATTTTGTGCTTGTACAAACTTCTTTGCTCATATTTAGATAGGGATTTGGCATGCTATGTTAACCATTGCTGTGTTGCATAATAAATAACTTTATATAGAATTCTCTCTTCCAATCTTATTCCACAAAGAATTCAAAAAATTACATTCGTATTTACAATGAACCAATTATTGTACACTGAGACATTTATTGATAGTAACGGCGAAGGTGCTCAGCATTCCAAGTGCAGGGGAATTCCACTTCGTTCATGTCCGGCAGATGGTAGGCTCTATCACTCACAACCTTGTTTATAAGGTATGGACCTTCACAGTTCAGTCTCAAAGTCCCCTCGCTAGGTTTGCGGGCTTTGGGAAGGACGAGATGCAGGACGTGATCGTCGGGTTTGAACTTTCAAGCTCGCACTCTGCGATTGTAATACCTCATTATACGTTGTTGGTGGGTTGCAATCCTAAGGCTAGCTCTTTTTCTTACTTCTTCCACAAGGTCTAGGTTCATAGCTAGTAGCTAATCATTGTCCTCTGAGTTGAAAGCAATTCTTCGCTATGTCGCGACCTCAAGTTCCACAGAAATCATTACCTCACACCCGTATACCATCGAGAAGGGGGTTTCCCCTGTGGAGCTACAAGGCGTGGTCCTATAGGCACATAATACGGATTGTAATTCATCCACCCAAGCTCCTTGTTTAGCCTCTAACTTGGTCTTCAAGATCTTCTTGATGATCCTGTTGACGACTTCTACTTGCCCATTGGCTTGTGGATGGTCCACGGCTGTGAAGTTTTTAGCAATTTTGAGATCGTCGCAGAACGTGATGAACTACTCTCTAGTAAACTGAGTCTCGTTATTAGTCACGATTTGTTGAGGGACCCTGAACATGCAAATGATATTATTCCATACAAACTTTTCAACCTTGGAAGATGAGATCTCAATGATTTCCTTCGCCTCTGCCCACTTGGTGAAGTAGTCTATAACTACTATTGCATGCTTACAATTTCCCTGAGCCTTAGGAAGTGGCCAGATTAAGTTTATATCCCAAATTGCAAATGGCCATGGACTTCTCATCTATTTCAGGTAGGCTAGTAGAGCTCGTGGCACCTTTGCTAACCTCGAGCACTTATCACACCTCTTGACCAGGTCTATAGCATCTTGCTTCATGGTTGGCCAGTAGAATCCCTATCTAAGGGCTTTCTATGCCAAGGACAGCCCCCCAGCATGGTCTCCACAATGTCCTATGTGAATCTCCTCCAAGACGGTGCTGTAGTGCTCACCATCTATGCATTGCAGAAGTGGGGTCGTAAACCTTCTCTTATAAAGCACGTCATCACAGATGTAATATTTGGTTGCTCGAGCTCATAGACGTCACGCCTCAAGTCTATCTTCTGGTAACTTCTCGTTTTATAGGTAGTCCAGGATCAGATTCATCTAGGAGTTAGGAACTTTGGCAATCGCCATCACAAAGTCTTAATGCTCAATACTTTAGGATGGAAGGAGCTCTATTGGGATCGCTCCCATGAGATCGGGTTCATCAATGGTAGACAAATAAGCCAAAGTATCAGCGTGCGCGTTTTGAGCTCATGGAACCTAAGTGATTTCAAATTGTTGGAAGGAGCATAACAACTTTTCGACTCTTTACTCACCATCTTCTACCCTCGAGCTTGGTATTCACCCTTTACTTGGCAAACAATAAGTTAAGAGTCGCTGAAAATCTTTAATCTCTCGGCATGTACTTCTCTAGCCAATCATAAACCTGCCAATAAGGCTTGTACTCAACTTCATTGCTCATGGCCTGAAAGCCAAACCTCAATGCACAGAAGACCTTGTATCCTTCCAGACTGATAAGAAGCATCACTACTCCTGTCTTTTGGTCGTTGGATGACCTGTCAATGAATAATTCTCACTATGGGGCCTCAGGAAACTCTACCTCCTCTTGCATGAGCCCTATGAATTCAGTGATAAAATCAGCCAATGCATGTCCCTTGATAGTTGTTCTGGGCTTATACTCAATGTCAAACTGAGCGAGCTCTATTGCCTATTTGAGCAATCGTCTTGAGGTGTCTGTCTTTTATAGAACTTTTCTCAACAGGTATTATGTGAGGACCCTGATGTTGTGGGTTTGGAAATAGGGTCCCAACTTCCTCGAGGCGATGACCAGACAGTAAGCGAGCTTTTCCATTGGTGAGTACCTTGTTTCTACATCCAGCAGCCTTTTGCTTACATAGTAGATGGGAAGTTGAGTTCCTTCCTCTTCTCGTGTTAAGGCCACGCTCAAAGCATGCTGGGATATCCCTATGTATATGGTCAATCTCGCACCTTTTTTTGGCTTGGAAAGGAGAGGTGCTCGCCTAAGATACGTTTTAAGTTCCTGGAATGCGACCTTGCATTTTGGGGTCTATTGGAACCTCTTCACCCTCTTGAGGATGTTGAAGAAGGGAACACACTTGTCCATTGCTTTCGAAATAAATCTGCTGAGTGCAGCGATCTGACTGTTCAAGCTTTGGACATTTTTCAGACCGGTGGGAGAATGCATATCAAGTAGTGCCTTGATTTTTTTCGAGTTCGCTTCGATTCCTTTATTATTGACTATAAAGTAGAGGAACTTATCTGATGCCACTCCAAGCGCACATTTGTACGGGTTTCGCTTTATCCGGTACCTTCTCAAGGTTTGAAACATCTCATCTAGCTCGCAAACGTGATCAACAAGCTATTTAGATTTTACCAGCATGTCGTCTACATATACCTCCATGGTCTTACCAATATATTCTTGAAACATCATGTTCACTAATCGCTAATAGGTTGCACCTACATTTTTAAGCCTGAAAGGCATCACTTTGTAACAGTACAATCCACGATCAGTGATAAATGAGGTATGTTCTTTGTCTTGTGCGGCCATTGGAATTTGATTGTACCCCGAATAGGCGTCCATGAAGCTAAGGAGTTCATGCCCTACTATCACATCTACAAGCTAGTCTATCCTTGACAAAGGGAAACTATCTTTGGGGCATGCCTTATTAAGATTTATGAAGTCAATACATATTCTCCATTTCCCATTCTTTTTCTTTACGAGGATAGTGTTGGCCACCCAAGTGGGTTATCGCACCTCTCGGATGAAATTGGTCACTAAAAGCTTGTCCACCTCTTCTTTGAGTGTCGTATAGCACTTGGCGGTCATTGCTCTTCTCTTCTGGCAAACTGGCCTGGCCTGGGGGTCAATATTTAGTCTGTGTGACATTATACTCGGATCGATACCCACCATGTCTTCATGGTTCCAAGTGAAAACGTCCATATTCACCATGAGAAAATTCGTCAGTTATGCTTTCACATTGGGTGGCAGGCATTTTCCCAACTTGAGGCATCTCTCCTTGTCCGCCTCACTTACTCGCACATCTTCTAACTCCTCAACTAGTCCGGTGGCTCTCTCAATGTCCACCTCTCGAGGGTTGAGATCGTAGCTAACCCCTTTTATGCTCGTTGCCCAGGACTCTCCCCCAGACATCACATTCACTTTCTTCCCTTGGACCTTGAGTTTGACTGTATCTTCATAGCAATGTCGGGCTACTTACTGCTCCCCCCATATGCATCCAACTCTGTTCAGGGTTAGAAACTTGATGGTCAGCATCCTGGTTGATGTTACCATGTTAAAATCATTTTTGGTGGGTTGCCCCAGCACCACGTTATAAGCCAAGGGATAGTCTATAATCAGAAAGTCCACTATGACGGTTGCTTTCTTATCAAGGTCCCCCAGAGTAAGTGGGAGTTTTATCCATCCCACTGTGTAACACCTGGAAAATTTAGGAAAAATAAAAAGGAAAGTTTAAAATAAAATTTTAAAATTTACAGGGACTAAATTGTAAAGTTAACAGTGATTAAAGTGAAAAACTTTGTTTCCAGGTGAGGTAGATTTCAAAATAAAGCAAAGATTTGGGGCCAAAGTGAAAATTTTGTTGGGGGAAATTGGCCCAATCGATTTCTGATTTCCTGGGCTGATATTTTGCTAGATTTTTCCAGAATTCCCCAGCCCCATTCGGCCTCCCTTCTTGGCCGACATCCTTCCTCCCTCTTATAGCTTCTTTGGAGGAAATTCCGAAGCTCTTCATGCTCCTACCTGGTTCCGGCCACCCTCCGGCATTTTGCCTTGCCGGAAAAAGGCCAACTGGGTTCGATTCTGTCTCTTTTCATCGGCTTGCTTGATTTTGCTGGAAAAATTACAGCGCCGGCGAGCTTTCGGCCACGGAAGTTGGTGGCTGACCGACCACCTTCACATGGGTAGTTGTTCTCTTCTTTATCTTCACCCATTTAAGCTCCTTTTGACATGATTTTTCTGTTGGAAAAAGGCTCCAGCAGGGCATGGCTTCTTCCTCCCCTATTTTATAGCTGGTTCGGCCAGCTTACTTGTCTGGGTCATCGGCGATGTTCCGATCGGTGGTGAGCTGAGGGTAGGACCTTTGAGATCCGGTGAGTAATCCTAGAGCAAAAGTTTTATTCCGTAGTAATTGGATTAAGAGTTACTAAGAAATTTATGTAAGTGGTTGAAAATGAGCAGTTGATGAATTTGAAATATTTTGCTGCAAAGTTGATTCTGAAATATTTTTGAGTTATTATAAGAATCGAAATGTTGAAATATTCATAAATTTTGTCGTTGATGGTGAATAGATAACTTATTCTGTTTGTATTAGTAACTTCTGCTTTGTTAATTATTGAATATATTCTAGTTTATTGTGTTCTGAGTTGTCATATTCTAGATATATTGAACGTTGTATTAGTTTGATGTTTGCTAACTAAATTATAGTTGTTATTGGTTCGATAGGGTTTGGTTACTGTCTAAATGGTGGGTTGTTAAGCAGTATTTTGAGTGACAGTATTATAGGCTATTGATTGTTGTGTAAGATTGACGTGTGGATATTTGTAGTTATTGAAAGTATGGTAATTTCCCGAATAAAGTGTGAAGTTAGTAAGACTCAAGCTTTTATAGTTTTATAGTCTGGAGGTGAATAGATAACCTCACCTTATAAATGTTGTATTGTGTTAAGAAGTAATCTTATTAAGTAAATGACAAGATAATAATTTTGAAAAATTTGAAATACCGATGATGAGTTTATTCTGAGGTATTATAAATACTAAACATGTACTCTTTACTGTTAAATTAAGAAAAATTCATAATTTAGACAATGTGTAACCCTGGAGTCTATGGAAACCTATTGGTAACTTGGCAATATTTGAAAACAGCCTGTATGGTTGGGTAATACAGTATAGCCTGAATGACAGTAATGATAAAAGCCTAAGGGGTGGTAATGGAAAAAGTGACGATTGAATATGAATAGTCAATAAGAATGAAAAGTGAAAAAGGAAAATATTGAAAATGCCATGGTTACCGATAAGAGTTTCCTTAGAAATCAGGTGTTCATATTATTTCTTATTACAAATTATACTTAAAAAGATTAATGTAACTGAGGATCCATTGGTAATTTCGTGGCAACCCACAAGTGCACATGTGTATAATATGTTCTGTAGGAGCAATAAGGGGGCGATCTGAGCTGGTGTTATTTGGTTGGACTTGGAGATTTGTTTTGGTTCCCTTATGGATTCCTTTGGATCTGGAACCACTGGTTATTCACAAGAAACCCTCAGGTGCATTTGTGACCACCCGGTGTCTGTTGGAGTAATAAGAGGGAGGGTGGAAAAAGAAAAAGAAAAGAAAATGAAATATCTGAATGGTATTGTGGATGGTATGGGAGGATTTGATTGGTTCTGGTTACCTATGAGAATTATCTGGATCCAATCAATATTCTATAAAGAAAAAGAAATATATTTGGAAATACAAAGAGATAAAGAAATAAAAGTGTAAATGGTGATTAACAATAATGAGTATGTACTATAATAGTTTGTATTTCTAATACTTTGCAGGATAAATATTTAGTAGGCCACCACGTGTTTGAAGTATTGCTGCATAGGCTTTGCTGGCGTATAGTCCATATTATATGTTTGTGAAATCCTCGTATATGTATAATTTGTTATTATGGTTTGGCTATTAAGTGGAAATATTAATTATATATAAATACTCTGTATAAATGATATTGTAACTTGATTGTTAAAATAAGAATATATATTGTGTTATGATTGTAATTGAGTTTTGGATGCTCAATAGGTTATTGTTGCCTAGACTGGGCCATTGTATATTTGTCTATTTGTTATACAGGTTCTGATAGGCGTGTGGCTCTTATTGTATATTATGGCCTTTGAGCCTGAGTGTCCAGATTATAAGAGAAACTTTGCCGGATTTTTGGCAAAAATAGTAGTGTAGATATGGAATAGTATGCATAGTTAGGTTTGTAGGAGGTTTCCTACGGGTGACCTTCTACACCGGTCATGGACCCCTGGGTGGGTCATGACACACCAGGAGTATTCCATCTCCTGTAAAACCATAAAGGGGTTTAGGTGATAGATCTAGCTAACTCATACTCATGGCCATCTAGTCGAAGCACCCCTTGTACATCATGTTCACGAAACTCCCAATGTCCATCATTATCCTTCTGACCTCGATATTGCCAATTTTCACCCGGATGACAATTGCATAATTATGTGGATAGTGAATCCCTTGTGCATCCTCCTCCGTGAAGGAGATGTTGTCTGAAGCTATCCTGGCCTTCTTGGCAAGCTTTTCACACTTCTCGCAACTCACCAAAAAAACACATCCCACCGCTCGCACATAACGATCACGTGATCGGTTTGAGGTGCCCGCAATATAAGGTCCACCATGTATGGTGAAGATGGTCCTCATGGAGGGTGCTTCCTTATGCTTTGGAGTTTGGTGACGTTGCAATGCAGGCTACTAGGGACGCAGGGGTCGCTGCCCCAGGGATCTCACCACATAATCTCTCAGGCGGCCTCTTTTGATGAGGTCTTCAATGGCATCTTTTAATGCCCAACAATCTGACGTGTTGCGCCCAATCTCGCTATGATAGGTGCAAAATTTGTTACGATTCCTCTTTTCAATAGGGGTCCTTAAGGGTTTGGGCCAGCCGAAGTCTTCATTGTCCGTCTCGATCGCGTAGATCCTGTCTGGAGCATCCAATAAGATAGTATAAGTATCATAGCGATGCTGAGGTTGAAACTGCTCATTTCGGACCTTCTTCGTCGTTTGGCCTCCGGAGCCCCCTTTCTGGCTCCCAAACTGCTCCCGCTCCCACTTCTCTTCCTACCTCGGTTCGAGGTACTTGCTTCCTCCTTCTTATTCAACTTCTTTAGGCTGAAGGTTTCTTCCCATCGGATCTCCTTGGCGGCTCGCTCATAGAACTCGCTAGGCTCTTAACAGGGGACTTGTATATGTCCTTGTACAACTTTCCATCTTTTCAAAGTCCAGCTAAAATTGTCATGAGTATACTCTCATCTGATGGGTGGTCCACATTGCTAACTTCTTGTCAAAACCTGTCGATGTAGTCCTTGAGTGACTCATACTTCTATTGGAAGATCGTGGCTAAGTGGTAGGAGGGGGCAAGCTGCCTTTTCAATGCCCTATACTGGTTGAGGAACTTCATCTAACATTCCTCCCAGCTCCTTATGCTATGAGCTGGGAGACTTCTGAACCATGTCTGCGGCACTTCCCCGAGTGTGGTCGGGAAGACTTGGCACTTCACCAATGGATTCGAGATTTGTAGGTCCATCTGGACATTGAAAGCGTCCAAATGGCTGTAAGGATCGCTATCTCCATTGTAGAGGGGGGATGTTCAGAATCTTAAATTTGCAGAGAATGGGCTTTATCTCAATCTGGCAAGAGAGTGGAGTTCGTTCCTTGTGGGACTCTCGGTTCCCCTGGGATGCAGAGTTCTTCTCCAATTATTTCATTCTCTGGAGTAGCTCTTCGACCATCGGGACTTGAGACTTAAACTGGTGGCTGGAGGTCTTTTGACTCCTTTCTTCTTGCTTACTATAAGAATGTCCATCAGAAGTTTTATGCTTCTTACTATGCTCATGGCCAGATGAGTCATGGTCCATCTCCTGCTCATTATCGATTTCGTGTGAGCACTCACTTCGGCGTGAGCTTTCGCCTTATTGATCATCTCCCTTGTCCTCCCGAACTCTATGGACTTCAGACCTTAGTGGCAAATTGGATGAACAAAGTGAACCGATTCAATGATGCTCAATCCTGGCTTGCTCCTTGTGTTGAGGTTGTAGCTGATGATGTTCACTCTTGGGTGCAACCACTTCTCCCTGCCTTGGTGCACCTTGGGCGTGTGCTTGAGCCAACACTCGGACTATATTAGCTAGTTCTTTCATAGTATTCTCTGGCGCTTCCTAGCACCAGTCGAGTGCTTCTTGGCACTATTGGCAAGCTTGAACCTCATCAGTTTTGTGGGCTATGGGTTGGTGTGGAACAAAGGAGATTGTGCTAGTATTAGCACCCACCGTGAGGGCAGTTGTGTTCCGCTATTGTGTCTGACCTTTGGGTTGGTCAGTGGGAGCTTCTGCACTCCTGGTAACTTTTCCTCTTGCCATTGCACTTGAAACATCTTATCAGAAACTAAAAATGAAGATTGTGTAGTGGGGGCCCTCCTTCTAGCGCCAAAATGTTGACACCAAAATATGGTCAACTAGTTTGAGTTCAATGTTACCCCTAACTGCAAGCAAAATATGACAGAAAATGGAAAAGGAAGATGATAGAAGAGAAGAAGAAACAACAACACCAGGAGTTTATCGTGATTCAGCTAAAGCCAAGTTAGCCCTTACATCCATGTTATTCTATGATTATCCACTAGGAAGATAATTTTACAAGATTTGGATACAATGGCAGTGTTTTTTCTCAATGTATAGTACTATCTATATGTTCTAGCAGAGTTTCTACATGTGTAAACTTCCTTTCTTGTTTACAGTGACCTCCTCTTCCTATTTATAAAAAAGGGGAGGGTTACAAGTGTAATTTTAGAAACAACAAAATGATTGTCTCTGTCACTCCGAGCATTTCATGCTTGGCATCGGGTAATTAATGCTGAGCAAATCATTGTCGGACTTCCGAGGAACTGATGTGTAGGTTTGGAGGCTGAGCTGCCAACTAAAGACGTGCGCCTTGGATTACTGATTAGGCTCCGTACAGGTATCCGTTTCTGGTGGGTGAGCTAGAAGTTGAGCGAGCTGGTGACTCTGGCCGACTTCGCCATCCTTGCCTGGTCATTCTCTTTGAGGGTAGTAGGTTTCTCATTGAGGGGTTGAAAGCCTTCTTAGCGAGTTACGTTCTTTGCTTATGATATTGCGAGATGTCTTCGACTCGCGCCTAACGATTTAGGGTCCTCGCTTAGTGACCTCGAGCTCCGATTCGGGCCTCCATCTGGCTAGTTGTGCCTTCTATTGGACCTTGGTCGGCCTAAAGTATGCTTCTGGAAAATGCCTATAACAAGTAGGAATCTTAGATTTGAGCCATAATAATTCCTTCATCACAAAAAAATAAAATAAAATTTATATTATTAAACATTGTTTATATAGGAATAAGGATATAGGTACATTGTTACAAAAACACTTACACATCGATTATTTCACATATATTACATTGATTTAGAAACTAATATCTATATCAGTAACGTGGTAAATTAGAATAATTCATGTTGATTTTTAAACGACATGTAAAGCAAGAAACGATGTGATTTCTAATATATAGCTTACGTCATTTTATTTGAAAAAAATTTTACATGTCGACTTTTTATGAGTAATCAATATCTTTTTTACTACTAAAAATATTGATTTTTATCATAAATTGACATCTGTTCTTAACAAATAAAGACGTCAGTTTAAAAAAAATTGACATCTTTAGTTGACAACAAGATGTGTTTTCAAAAATAAAAATAAAAATCGATGCTAGCTACATTTCTTACAAAAATCTATTGGTAACAAATTACATTTTTGCAAAAAGTTGTTGCTATTTACATTTTTGTAACAATAGCCATTGAACTAAAATATAAAATTAACTAATACAATCTCAACTTCAATAACTTCAAATATTTTATTGCATAAACTAAAAATTTAGAATATTACAAAACTTAATTAAAATTAAAAAAATATCATTTTAACAACATGTTTGTACAATATAGTTGCTTACATATACAATAAACATAATTACTTATTTCAAATAAAGATTTATTTCTATTTTCCCCCTAGAAAATAAACTATTATCATTTTCCCCCTCATGTTAAACAAAATATCAAAATACCCCTTTTTTTTAGCTTCTATCATTTTCGCCCCTCATCTTTGAAAATTTTATCAAAATACCCCTTACTTTTTTTTATTTCATTTTTTATTTTAAAAAAATAAGAAAAAGAGAAAATAAAAATA
>JANHAO010012245.1:0-16567 GCA_026873985.1 Saraca asoca | reverse complement strand
CCGGGGAAGGGGTTCGGCCACACTGGGGTTTGCTATCTGAAAAATTTCAAAAATTTCCCCTCTTTGGCCGGACCGGTTCCTACAAAAAATGTGTTTGGTTCACCTTAAACATTCTTGAAAATGTTAGACATCCTCACGTTTAGTTCTAATATAACTTTCCTAGGAATTTTGGCATTTTTGACAAAAATATCCTTATCTATTTTAAGTTAAAAAATAGAGAGGATGATAGAGAAAGTGTGAGAGAGGAGATGAGAGAGAGAATAAGAGAGAAAGTGAGAGAGTGGATGAGAGAGAAAGTGTGAGAGAGAGGATGAGAGAGAAAGTGTGAGAGAAAGTAAGAGAGGGGATGAGAGAGAAAGTGTGAGAGAGGATGGGAGAGAAAGTGTGAGGGAAAGAATAAGAGAGAAAGTGATAGAGGGGATGAGAGAGAAAGTGTGAGAGAGGATGAAAAAGACAGTGTGACAGAAAGGATGAGAGAGAATGAGGAAGGGGATGGGAGAGAAAGTGAGACAGAGGAGATGAGAGAGAAAGTGTGAGAGAAAGGATAAGAGAGAAAATGAAGGGTATATATATCTTTTTCCCATTAACGAGGGGGTATATGTCTTTTTTCCCACAAAAATATTCCCATGCCCATGGGAAACTAAGATTCCCACCTCCCTCCATGGGAATATTTTTTTGAGAAAGTTATAAAAAATGATTCCTGGGAAACAATATTTTCTGTGAATCTTTTTTTTAGAAACTGCATACCAAATATAGGAAACAATGTTTCCCAAGCTAGGATTCCTAGGAAAGTAAAAACTTTTCCCCTATCAAACGCCCTCCAAAAGTAACTTCACACCTTATGTTTAGACATGAAACATTATTCACTCATCCTTTGATGTGGAATCATATTCTTCTCCATAATGCATATTTAGAATTTTGTATCTATAACATCAACCAATTAATGAACACAGTCTTACTCTTCACTGCAAGATTATGAACTAAACATGGCAAGTTTCATAAATAAAAATGGCATTAGATGTGCAAATTACAGGAAAAAAAAATATTATCTCATAATGTTGATCAAAAGTGAAGAATACTTAGGACAGTTGGACTCTGATTCCAACCACCAGAGAAAAAATAAAGTGGGAAGAAACAAATGGAGAAAGGAACTGGAATCATCCATGTGAAGAGACAACTAAAGACCAATGAGATTAAAGAGCAGTGCAAATGTCAACAAGGTCACTTCCCAGAAAGAGTGATGGGTACAAAGTTGAAAGAAACATCACAATATCTTATTAAAAACATTAAACAATCTCTAAACATAGCAATTTCTCCGGAGAAAAGAGTCATACTATTAAGGACATGACAAGCACAATGATGAATGCTGAAAGGCATCTGAATACATTCAAGTAAAAGAACAAAAAGATAGGTGGGGAAGTGAGAATCCATTTTTTGTGGCTTTAGGAGAAGAAGAATAACAAAAATTCTTTACTTGAGAATATGATCATTGTTGGGACTTTAGTCTGAGTTAAGATTCTGATATTCTAATTCCCAAAGAATCTTTGACACCTTCCTCTTCCCTGCTTACTTTTATTTTCTTTTCTCCGTGAGGAATAACATTCCGTGGTTATTTCTAGCTTTGCATTTAGGCCAATGCTATATCATTTGTGCTCAACAAAATCCCCTCCCAACTGTGTTTTTTTTGGCTCATGATTGACCATTGTAGTTTATAACTTGATTCTGTTTTATGTCCTCTGCTTATTTAAAGCTTCTTCTTCTTGCACTCAAAATTGGATCTATGTTTCCTTAATACTGCAATAATATCTGATGTTGTCTTTAAGATTTTTTCCCTTAATGTCTTTAATTTAAACTTAAAATATTGTGTATATGTGTTTAGAGGTTGATTACTCCTGCTATAAAATAAAAAAAAAATCTTTGTTAATATTACATTTGTTTAGAAAACAAGTAAAAGTTAAGAATAATGGTTTATGTTTTTTGTTATAGATGGAATTTTTCTCCCTTACTTTAAAGCTTTTGGAGTTAATTTGATTCCTAACATGGTATCAAAAGAAATACCTATATACTCTAATTATAATGCTTATTTTTACTCTCATCCAATATAAAGAGGTTAGTTAGAATTTTTAATACCTTAAAATTTGTAAAATACAATTTCTGATGCATACAGGTTTTAGACATATGAACAATAAAATTGATAATTAATTTCTTTTTATTAAATTGTAAGAATATATGTTATGGCTGAAATATACAAATAGTATTTCTCAAATATTAAAGTCTTTTTAACAGTGTCAAGGTTATGATTCCTAACGTCCTCGTTTTGAAACGTACTAAATATGTAGTCTGACAGAAGTGGTTGTGTACATCTTGTAAGTTTAATGAGCTTTTGTATGGGAGACCATGTAAGAGGTACAAGCCAATCTTGAATTTCACCAAACATCTTAAATTTCTGAATTGATTTAAGGATAGTGCTACTTCCATACTCATCATTAATAAGCATTTTTTTTAACTATACATGTGGCATAATGTAAGTTACGTTTGTTAGCGTAGCTAGCTTATTTTTTTTTTTCAGTTTTAATGTTAAAAAATAATCTTATTTAATATCTTAATCTAATTATATGTGTAAATATTTGTTAATTTTGCAAGTTTAAAGTTGATCAAGTAATGCTCAACAGATTCACATCAATTTAGTATTCTTTCTTTGATTTCATAAGATTTTTTGTAAATGAATTTTAAATCAATTTAATCCAATTATACCTTATAAAACAACTTAATATGAGATAGCATAAATCAGTTAAAATGAATTTTAAATCAAAATTTTTAAATAAACTTTTTACATATTTCTTCATAAGTTAAATTTTTATAAAAGTTATTTTTCATTATGTGAATCAATTCTTTATTGAAAACTTGTGAAATGAACTTGAATCAATTCACGAATCGATTTATGAAGAAAACTCTTCTTATTGAAGGTTTGAAATTTTTCTAAATCAATTTTCTAATTGATTCAAATACTTTTTACATTACACTATGAATCAATTTATGCATCGATTCAATCATGAACATTCATTATGATATTTATAAATGAATCGATTCATAAATCAATTCATTAGTTAATAATTGCTACAAATTGATTCACGAATCAATGCAAAGATTAAAAATTAGTTATTTTTCTCATGTCAGTTATCTCAATTATAAATACACCAAACCTCATTTGTTTTATAACACATTG
The DNA here is from genome assembly GCA_026873985.1 of Saraca asoca. Lineage (NCBI taxonomy): Eukaryota > Viridiplantae > Streptophyta > Magnoliopsida > Fabales > Fabaceae > Saraca > Saraca asoca. The sequence goes on along the minus strand of JANHAO010012245.1, from coordinate 13,341 downwards.
CAACAAAAACAGAGAAAATCTCATAGCTTAAACCTAATCTTGCTATCTCATCAATTCTCATCAATTTAATCAATCTTACATCAAACTGTTGAAAGATTTACCTTAGATAATTGAGATTTACATTTCAATTAAAGTAGTGTATCTCTAACTCAAACTCTTTATTTCTGTTTTAGATTTCTAGGTGTCTTAATTCTTTTGTTACTACTTTTATATTTCTGCACATTTTTTGTTTCTACATTAATTCTGCAATTTGATTTTTTGCTATTTCAATTAATAAGCAATTTAATTGTTAATCATATAATCTGATATAATTCTTGTAAACAAGAAAGTCTTTTGCAATGCATTTACTTGAAAATTAAAATTAACAATCATATTACAATTGACATAATTGTTAAATTCATTTAGAATTAATACAAATTAAACAATATAAAATTCCTTTAAGGGATTAAGGGCAAGATCATATCTCTTTTTTTTTTTTTTTTTTTTTGGACTAACAACATTAATCTATATAAGTTTAAAAATTAAAATAAATGAAATGAATTTAATTCAAATTTTGTTTTGTGTAGATAGTTGTAAGGAATGTTATCGATGATGGTGGTGGAAATAGCATTACTCTTGATGCTGACACCACCATATTGCAAGGTAAGTTGGATGCTTCTAGCAAAAGCAGAATTATCTACTGTTCTGTACAAATATAGAGACGTTAAAAGAAGCACAAGACTTCAAAGTAGCAGCAGCAGTTTGGCACCAGCAAAAGATGACTACAAATATGGGAAAGATGGTCCCCCAGAAACAGCATATGAAAGCTACAGCAACCAATTTACTTTGTACGGTTTGGCTGTGACAACTTTAAAACAGTCACTGATTATTTACCTCCCCTTACAATACCAAAGTATAGTTTGAGCTGAAGAAGAATTCAGGAAAAGTAAACAACTACACATAATAGTTGATTCTCTTCATACTCTTCCAGTTGCATACTCAGTTATTCTTTCTTGTCTATTCCACTATCACTTAGGAGCAAAGTCTAAAAGAGCTTCAGTATTTTAGTAATGAGATACTGTATGTTTATGGCTAGATAAAGATATTTAGACCTCATGAGCTATTATCAAGAGCTAGAAGAGAATACTTACTTGGTGATTCTTTGAAACCTTGAAGGGCATAATATGGATTCCAAGGCTGCAACTCCAAATCTGTTAGGGCCATTCCAATTGCTAACCCTTGGCATCACACAGAAAAGTTAAATACACACAAGTATTAAGTATTATTCATAAAATTTTCACACATCCACTTTTTATCATTGGATGTGATCCATAAAGATGAATAATCTCATTTATACAATTCATTCATTTAAAATCTGTTCATACTTATTTAAAACTGATTTCATATATTTTAAATTGATAAAGGCAATTTTTAAGAGATTATGATATAATTGTATTGTGTAAAAAATTAGTAAGGAATTTAGATCGTGTAAGTGGTATTTTTCAAGGTTAAATATATTAAATCGCAAAATATTTTGCTAGGAAAACTATAACTAGGCAATCAGATTACATGAAGGTCATAAAATTAATTCTTTTAGCTGTGATGATAAGTTTCTGATTATATAAAAGAATTTTGCCAAGTGTTTTGATATGGTCCATCTAAGGGAGCAAATTCGATATCATAACTGAAGCACCAAATCAATCCTCTTGCTCGAATTATTCCAATCCACATGCCCGAGAGCTACTTAGGAACTCAGCTTTAACTTTCCTCAAAGGCTCTCACGGATTCTCCTGGCTGCATTAAAATATTCCCAAATATCAGAATCAAGGACAAGAACAAGGAGAAGTGATGTGAAGATACTGTTCAAGGAATCTATCTTTGTTCTGCATGTTTTTATTTTCATGGTTTTTAATTTGCATTTCTTGTCTATAAAATGCTTCTCCTTTATCCAAGGACAAATGATTTGGTCTTAGATAGCTTATATATTCTCTAATTTTATTCTGCATTAATGATTTTACTGAAATTTTAATCAGCTGGTACTACACCACTTACTATTATCGTACAACTATATCTTGCAATTGAATAACGACGACTTGCCTTGAAAAAGAATCAGATTCTGATGTATTTTCCTTTTACTTTTCCGTAGTGGTAAGCTTGGTATATGCCATGCATGCACAGTTCCAATTTGCAAAAGCATCTACCGTTCACTATTTCTTTTATTAGCAAACAATCTACCTTCTTGTTTGCATCAATTTGACGGTATATAATTTAAGTCTCAGTGCATCTTCAACAGATGCATTTAATGAAGGCTCTACGTCAATAAGAACACTTCCACCTTGCAAATGGTATATTTAGGTTACATATTGACAGAGAACATCTTATCTAAGAATAAATTTATTTATTTATATTTATGATGATAAAATATTAAGATAATAAAAAAAATTATTTATTTAATATTATATATAGGGAACGCAACGAAAAATTATATTTATTACTTTAGAGAAAAAATTATTTTTATTCACTTTTATGATACTATGCAATATTTTATTAATAATAAGATATATAAGTGATATAAAAAGTCCTTATTTATATATATGTAAATGAATTTTTTTCTGTAGAAAATATTTTTCAACAAAACAAACGGAGACTTAATATTGGCCTTCATCTTCAGACTTATTATAAGGTAGAATGTTCAAATTCTTTATAAACTTTGACCATCTTGTATTACAATTACTAGAAATTTTGTTTTGACCATTGTGCTATAGTTTGATACTTACCTTTTACTATTTATATCACTATTTTACATGCTTACTTTTATAAAAATATATAATTAAAGTGACATATTTTGTTTTATACTTGTACCATAACCTTATAAAAATATATTGTTATTTTTACACGTTTACTTTTATAAAAGTATACGATTAAAGTGACATATCCTATTCTATACCTTATATGAGTATATCACTGTTTTACACATTTACTTTTACACATATCATGTTTAAGGTTACAAATACCATTTTTTACCAAAAAAGAGAGTAACTATACAGAAAGTTCATCACGCAAGTAAAAACATATGAATTGATGCATGAGAATCTGCTAAGTTAATAAAGGTACAAGTCAATAGCAGAGCAATTGCCCTATGCTGTAGTACTTACTGTATTTAATCAAATGCAAATTCAAGTATAGAAGCAAGTACAATTCTCTTGCTCATTTTTTTTATCAGGTCCCGCCTGCTTAGGATTCCAATTCCTGGGTATGGGGCCTGCGTTTTATTTGTGCCAAAGAAAGAATGAAAAGTTCAAGGGTCCAGCTTCCCTTCTATCTTATACTGTGGGGGCTGAATAAGTACCAAACTTATTGAAGGAGACAAAACAGAACGTATTCTTATTCCATTCCTTGCCCCCAAATAGTCCCATGGCAAGCATCTCTCCATAATCTTTCCTCTTTTTTTTTTTTTTTTCACCTTTTTCTTGTATTGGTTGCTGCAGAATTGCTAGGTGCCTTAGTCAATGGAATCTTTCTTATAAGTTCTTTATTTACATCCAACTAACACATTGTTTCATGTCTTTGTCTACATCCTTTGCTATAGATAACATTTAACTAAGCCCCATTTCATCATACCAATAAAGATTTATGCACATTTTTAGCCTTAGGTAATGTTCGAGTCAGGTTATGTACATTTTGACTAATCTACTCCAGCAGATCAAAGACGGGCCATCCACTCTTGGTAAAGAAGATTCACGAGAAAATTTCTCATGTTCAACTCAAAGACATATATAGATTTTGCAGTAAAACTATGTACGTTGAGGACTGATAAAATGACCATACGATGAAGCTGAGTAACAAAAGATTGAAAGAGTTCTAGCAATTAAGAATCTTCCATCAGAACAAAGAAAATAAAAAATGGGGTTTTGCGGTTCTACGTTGAGGGAATATCAGATTCCCCAGAACCAAGCTAGAAAAGAATTTCCCTTCCATATTTCGGAATATGATTCCTGCTTTTGCCAGGCAAACGAATAAAGAATGCGCATTGGGCTAAAAATTTAGAAGTATCGATTCCAGAACCTAATGCAAGTTTCTGAGGTGTTTAAGAAAGTTATATTGAAGAGGAACTCAAGTGGGAAGGCACTCTCTGAGAATGGAAATTGGACTCTTTAAGATAGGCCCACAAGAGTGCAAGAGTAGGAAGGAACAATATCTATTCTTCATGTCAAAGCAGCACACAAGGGATTAAGTTCAGTTCTCCATTGGTTCTATTAAAGATTCTATGCCTTCATAGCTCCCCACCGGCTCTCTATATAAATACAAGTTTCAGCTCATTTTCTGCTGAAGAGAATTGTGTGTAGGAGAAACAAGAAAAGGCAAGACAAGTTGTCAGAAGTTTAGTTCATTACTATTGGGGATATAGTAATACCTCTTGAAAATAGAGCACTATCAAGTTTCTCCATTCACAGCTAGCAAAGTGTTGCAGAGAATAGAACACCAGGTAAAAACATAGAATTGGTCTTTCAGCACCTGAGATTAATAGTTTGTTTGGAAGCAAGGAAAATAGAGAGTTATTTTTCTATTTTCAATTTGTTTTCTTGGAAGATAGATAGCATTTTGTTCACTTTTCTTCTCCTCCTCTTTATCCAAACAGACCATAAGTGTCTGCACTTTTGTATGAGCCAAGAAACAAGCTTTTCTCACCTTGTTCAAGGAGATGTTAATGGGAGCAGCTTCTCCTTGAACGAAGAGAAAAGCGTGTTTGCAGGCCTGTACAAATAAGGCACTCTAAGCTGTTTATGTTTAAATTTTTGGGTGCTTACACTTGGTTTGTTGTAGGTGGGATGTACCATCACCAGCAAGGGAAGAAGGTGCACCCTTCTTCCAGAATGCCAATCCCACCAGAGAGACATCATATGTTTCTTCAAACTGGAAATGGTTCTGGTGATTCTGGGCTTGTACTCTCTACTGATGCTAAGCCTAGATTAAAATGGACACCGGATCTTCATGCGAGGTTCATAGAGGCAGTCAATCAGCTGGGTGGAGCTGACAGTGAGTTTACAAAATCCGTTGTGGATTATTAAATACTAATGACATAGAATTTTGAATTCACTAATGAAAAGTAAAATCTTTCTTCTGCAGAGGCAACTCCAAAGACAGTAATGAAATTAATGGGCATTCCAGGGCTTACCTTATATCATCTAAAGAGCCATCTTCAGGTAATATCATTCACCTGAATTTTACTTTTTAATTAATATTTGATCATTTTGGGTCTGCCATCTCCAGCATAACTTTTATTTTTGATAAGACAATGAACCTATGTGAATCAAAAGCAAATAGCAGATTGCTTAATAAATTAATTCACGAAAATTTTAGTTATGATTATAACTAAATCATAGGAATAAATTGAGTGTACAAAACATGATCTTGTTTCTTTTTCACAAAACTCTTCTAAAGTGATATGTAAAAAACCAAAGTTTCACAAACCAAGTATTATATTTTCACCTGAACTTGTGTAACATGAAGTGCATATAGCAAATTAATAATTACTAATTTTTTTTTCCTTTTTGTCACCAGAAATACAGGCTAAGCAAGAATCTACATGGACCAAGTAACAATATAACTCACAAAATTGGTAAGAGAACAATTTCTTCCATCTTTCTTAATCTATATTGACAAGCAATTTAAGAACTTCAGCTTTGTCTATGGAAAGAACTCAACTTACTCCAAATAACTGCAGGCGCAGCAACAGGAGAAAGACTTCCTGAAACTAATGGAACTCATGTGAACAATTTAAGCCTCAGTCCACAAGCTAACAAGTAAGAAAAAATTACCCTTTATCGTTGTTTATTTTCAGATTCTATAATTTACTATCTGAATAGTTAATCCTAACATCAAATTTTCCTGTTCCAGAGATATACATATAAGCGAGGCACTGCAGATGCAGATTGAGGTGCAGAGAAGGCTAAATGAACAACTCGAGGTATGCGCCAAAATGCATGCATATTTCCTTCCATGAACCACTCACATGAACATCAACATATAGCTTTCAGATTCGTAACATCATGTCCTCCTTTGTGTCAAATTTTATTGTTTTCTAAAAGACTTGATTGCAGTTTTGAATCCCATAGTCTCAAAAGTGTAGCAATTTTAGCCTATAGTTTTAACTGTAATAATTTTTTATTCAAAGATTCAGATTTTCAAAATTAAGAGTAATTTTGTTGTGATGATGGTGGTGTAATTTTGAAACCATGAAGATGGAATTGCAATAATTGAAACTATAATGCTAAAAATTGCAACAATTCTGAAACCATCCAGGAACGAAATGTCTATTATGCCTTCCTAAAACTTCTAACATTCTAAAAACCCACTTTGAACCTGTCCAGGTACAGAGACACTTGCAGCTCAGAATAGAGGCTCAAGGAAAATACATACAGGCTGTGCTGGACACACTTGGTAGACAGAATTTGGGCATAGTAGGACTTGAAGCAGCCAAAGTTCAAGTCTCAGAGCTAGTTTCCAAAGCATCCTCTCAGTGCTTAAATTCTGCATTTTCTGAACTTAAAGAATTACAAGTGTTCGACCCACAGCAAACACAAGCCAACCAGCCAACAGACTGCTCAATGGACAGCTGCCTCACATCCAGTGAAGGACCTCAAAAGGAACCAGAGATAAAAAATGGTGGTATTGGCTTAAGACCTAATTTTAATGGCCATACTTTCGTGGAAAGAAAGGAAGCTGTTGAAGTGCCTGTTCTAAGGAACTCTGAGCTCCAATGGTGTGATGAAGTGAGAAAGAATAACTTTCTTAGCCCTTTTGTCAAGAATGTAGAAAGGAGAAATTATGAAAGAAGTCCAAGCAACTTATCAATGAGCATTGGACATGAAGCAGGGAATGAAAATGGCAGTATCATCAGCATGTTTCCTGAGAGAATGATCGTGGGGAGGGAAGAAGAAGGCGGATTCCGAGACAGAAAAGCCAATAGGACAGAATCAAGGAAATTAGGAGATGAAAAGGTTTCTCAAGATTATAATAGATTTCCTTACTTTGCAGCAGCACCAAGACTGGACTTAAACAAAGAAAATGAAGCTGCTACGACAGGTTGCAAACAACTGGACTTGAATAGATTTAGTTGGAGCTGAGTAGAGAATTTTACAGAAAGACAGGGAAAGTGCAGAAAACGGTGGAAAATCATATTTTGATTCTGCATGAATGGAAGTTCGAATACGCAGTGTATTGCTTTCAATGTCAGTTGCTGGTTTTTTTTGGTGCCAAAGTGGCCAGATATGAGTTGCTTTTAGCAGAATGAAATAAGTTGCGCCAACAAAGACGAATGATCAAATTGAAATCATTCATTGTATTTGAGATACTTCCAAGAAAATGCAGTTTTATTGTAGCTTAGCTTGTTCAAAGTGCAATACATGATTTTGCAAGCAGGGCTATTTGACATGCCACAAGTTGAACTGGAAATAACTATTGACAATCAGGATTCCAACAAATTTTGGTCTGCTTATAGTCGGATTCTCTAACATATTTCTCATATAGGAGCCATCTAATAATTTTACTTCCATTTCAATCGTGGCTTAGGAAGTTAAATATAATACAAAAAGAACATTATTAGAAGTCTATCCCATATAACGGATCCGTCACCAAAACTTGGCTTAAGTAGTAAAAGTAACATAATAAAAAAGATTTTAATATAAAAATAAATATTTTAAAAATACTTTTTTAATATGATATTAATTAAAAATTAATCCCCTTAGTTAAATTTGTTTTACTTGACCGCAAGTGAATAAAGTCAAATTACACATTTAGAAATTTGCAAATATTACGAGCCCATGAACAGTAGCCATACTCGCAGACGGCGGTTGCGTGTCAGTGGCCTAAACGACAATGCATCTTGGGCATGAGCAACACGGCAAGCGCCTTTAACCGGCTAGCCAACAAGTCCAATTCTGAGGTTGACTTATTGCCAACCATGGCCCCGAGCAAACCACAAATATCTCATTCCACTGCTGTCCATTGTGTCCACATCTTTCCTATCAGAAATCAATTCCAATACATACCCTGTAATCTTACTGCCACCAAAAGGACAACAAAAAAAATTATTTTACCCACCCATATACTGTCACGCTTTAAATCACAATTTATTTAAAATCAAATCATTATAGATTTAAAATAAATCATATGGATTTCAAAAAAACAATCATGCTTTGAATTCTTTTTTGTTTATCTTGTTAATTTAGAAGGAGATAAATACAAAATTTTTATATATAATAGATTTTTATTTATACTAAAATTTATAAAAAAAAAATATAGTCATTTCTCTTTAAATATAAAAAAAAATAAGAAAATCCATGTCAGGATTGTGAGTTTCGGGAGAACAAAATGTACCGCGCAAATACATTGTTCATGGTCATAGACAAAAGGCTGGCTTCAAAGCTAAAAACTCACGTGGCATTGACAGTGCACGTCGACCTCATAAAAACCCTAAGGAAACAAAAACCTCCAAATCGCCTTTAAAGTAAGAAGTAAACCACACGATATATCTCTCCAAACCCAGCATGAGACGTAGAGTCGTCACTTGCCATACAAACCTCTCTTTGCAACGTGTACTCTTAACCCCCCACTCATTCCCTTACCCTTCCCTTTAATATTCATCAAGCATCAGCTTCTGTCTGCAGTAGATATAGCACCAACAATCTTGAAATCTCCTCACTTTGATTCAGATCAATGGAAGAAAACAGCACAACTAGCCGGAATCCAAGAATATCCACTTCCCACAACATTCCTGTACCATTTTCTCTCGAAACAGACAGGTTTCTAACTAGAAAAGAGAATACGGTGGCTTCTGATGAAGAAGTGCAAGTGAATGATAACGATGAGAAGGGTAAGGAGGTTGCAGAAGAAGCGGGACGAGAGAGGCTGAAGAGGCACAGAGAAGAGGTGGCAGGAAGAGTTGCTATACCAGATAAATGGGGAAAGGAGCAGATGATGAAGGATTGGACTGACTTCACTACATTTGATGCTTTGTTTGCTCCTCATAGATTAATTGTGGCTGCTCGTGATGCGCTTGTTGCTGATGCGCGTAAAGCAAGGTCTCAGAGATTAAGGATTCACACTGGTTTCTAATTTTCTTTTTTCTTAATCATTTGATGATATTATTATGTGAAGTACTAGTCCTTTGTTTTGATTTGTTTCTTTTCTCTGTATGGTGGCAATGGAGTTGTTGAATCTGTCCTGGTATTTTTAGGAAATAAACGAAAAAGGAGGACCAGATCATAGTTTTATTGATTAATGATTTGATGTCTGTTTCGGCTTATTTCTTGTTTCTTCTATGTGTTTTCTGCATGATAGATATCGGGTTGTTATTTAGGAGGGGGAACAAATAGAAAGATGGAGTGAAAGAAGGCATGAAATAGCAACTTAGTGTGTTGGATTAGAATCAAATTTAAAATCCAAGCACTAAACTCACCAAAATGGAAATTATAGAAATAGAAAACTTAATTCGATCGTCACCCTAAAACAATGAAAAGAAGTAATTCTAATAAAGGAAAAAGGATATGAACACCAAACAACTACTAGAATTTTGAAGAAAATACTATTTCTACCTGTGATTCTTCCGTTTTCGGCCACTACAAAAAAACTGTAAAATTAGGATGAAAAATTCTATCCCAACTCATGTTCGGGATAGAAATAGGAATAGAAAAAATTTCATCACAAAAATACTCGTTGCAATAGTTTTAGAATGGAATTTTGATTCTGTCTCAAACTTGGGATAAAAAAATCTCATCTTTATAATTTAAATTTCATATAAAAAAAAAAGGAAAATTCTCAAAATTTGAGATGAAAACTTCCTTCTCAAGCCTTTTTTTTTTTTTTGCAAAAAATTCTATTTCAAAAAAAAAAAATTAAAATTTTTTGGGACGGAATTTCCGTTTCATATCTAGAAAATTTTTTTCTCTATGTTATTACGAAATAATTATTTTTTTTAAAATTTTGAGATGAAATTTCTGTCCTAAAACTGGATTTTTTTAAAAAATTAAAATTTTAAGCCTGCTTTAAGCATTAACAGTAAATAAAAACGTTCTGTGAAAAAAAGAGAAGAAGAATAGAAGAAGATGTAACTAATAAATAATTTAACAACAAATTGACTCATTGATTTCTTACTCTCATCAGAATATTTTTATATACAACTAACATATTGAGAAAATAAAAATAACATATAATAAAAGCATAACAAATATGAAATCATATCAGGAGATTCTTCAACCTTTAGTCTAAGTATTCTTTAACATCTATAACAAAAGATCAATAAATATTCATTAACAATTTCAACAAAAATAAATGAATTTTTAAAGAGAAACAACAATATGCAAAAATAAACTCATAATATTTTCACTTATAGAAGCTCAAATGAGTAAGAATCTCACCAGTATACTTGAGAAATAACAATATATCAACATAAAACATCTTAAATCACAATATATGAAGACAGATAACGGAGAGAATAAGAGTAAATGAGAGAAAGAAAATATTGAATAAATAAGCAAGAGTTCAGAAAAAAAAAACATTTATATATGAGATTTTATGATAGAATTGGAACAGAAAATTCCGTCTCAACGTCTTGCACACCGTTTATATTATTTAGGTTGGGACTAAAAATTCCATCCCAATTTTAAAATTCAAATTTCGTGCCCACTTTTTGCAACAAAATTTAGGAGAGGAATTTTAAAAATTTTAGAAATTTGAAATTTTTTAAAATGAAATATTCTGTCCCAATATTATTTTTTAAAAACAAAAAAATATTTCATCTCAAAATATATTCCAATTTCAGAATTTAAATTTTTTAGGACAAAAATTTAATATAAAAGTTTAAATTTATTTTTTTTTCAATTTGGGATGGAAATTTCGTCTCAAATTTCATTCCAATTTTAAAATTCAAATTTTCCAATCACTTTTTACAACAAAAGTTAAAGAAAAATTTTAAACACTTTATAATTTTGAAAATTTTTGAAACAAAGTATTCCATCCCAATAATATTTTTTAAAAATAAAAAATATTTTTAATAGGTGATGACAACAACGGCAACAACAACAGCAAGTTGTTGCCACATTGGTGATAAAGGTAATAGTGGTTGGTGATGACTACCACATTGATTGCAATAGTGATAATGAATGGTAATGAATGATAAAAGAATTTGTGAAATGAACATATTTTTTCCTTTTTTATTATTTTTAACATAAAATTTGCTTATTGGGTCTTTTCATTTTACTCTAGAGAGTATATAGCGTTATACAACATTTTATGTATAAGAGAATGGATTCTACAAAGTTATATGATACAATGACAAACTCATGATAAGGGTTTATTGTATAACCTATTCTATGCTTATTTGGTATAGCAATTAGAATACTCAATAATTAACTATAAGTAATTGATTATAGTCATTTCTAGAGATGTTTGGTTTATATTTTTAAAATCTTTTAATAATCAATTATAAGCAATAATATTAATTAAACTAAAAGTTACTCAAAGTAATTTTTATTTTAATCGGGATTATAGAAGGAGAAACATTCATATTTATACTCATATTATTAACTTCATTTTTTTTCTTTTTTTTTATCTTTATTGTCCTTATTTAAACAATAATAATAAAAACTTTCCTTTTGCTCTTTTTTTATTATCATTTTCAATAATTTAATATTAAAGAGTAATTTTTCTATACGTCATTCAAACAATATAATAAATTATGTATAATCAATTATCAAAACTAAACATAGGATGGATTTTATTTAATCAATGTATTAATAGTTAATTATGTTTATAATTAATTATCTCATCACCATACCAAACAAGCCTCTATACTATAAGGTTTTATATGGTTCACCAAACAAGCTATGATTATTCTTTTGGCTTAATTCCAATTGTGATCCCCCTAATATATGGCTTGGTCGCATTTGATCCCCTGAAATACAATATTCTATTTTGGTCCCCTAATATATGGTTTGGTCACTTTGCATGATGAAAAGCTTGGCAGGCGTGAAAGCAAAGTTATTAGATCTTTGCTAAGGTAAATTGATGTATTAGATGATCATGAGAGAATGTATTTAGGGCTTTAGGATTCCTAGGTTTCGTTGTTGTTTTGCTTATTTCTTTACTATGGAAAGCTATAGATTAGGGTAGGTATTTGTAGGAAATTATGTAGTAGGTGCTTTTGTTTAGATTATAATAGCTAAAATTGGGCAAATATTTTGCAATTACAAGTGAGCATTGGGCTGAAATGCTCTGTAATTTTGTTATGAGTTGGAATGCTTTGTAAAATTAAGCAACTATACAATGAAAATTTTGTATTTATGTTGCCATTATTTTCATAAACATCTTTAAGTAGTCAAATGAAGGTATTTGATTAATTTGATATGAATTTTGCCCTGTTAACTTGTGTTTGCTTGTTTGAAAAATACTTTAGTCAAGTGTGATAAAATAACAACTATTTTTCAAGAAAATTGTCGGAGAAAATTTTCACATTGTTCATGAAGCTATACTAGGAGACAAACCACCCTAAGATTCCTAACAAATTTCACATTTCCCTCTATATATCATTTAGTAGTCACTGAATATAAATTTATTTTGAAAAGATGGCAAAATGCTATACTAGGAGAAAAAATTACACATTTGATTATAAACATCCAAATTTGTTTGGAATTTACATGTTTTATGGCCATATGATTCAAAATGTGAAGGCAAAAATGACAATTTTTTTTATCATTTTAGTGAGAATGAAAATTACATAAAATTTAAAATAAAAAAAGTAAAGTTGTTGTTTTTGTTAGTATGAGATAGGTGCCCTAGGCCAATTTGATTGGACCTTATTACATCTATGACTACACATTCTGTGGATTTGGATATTAAAGGTTGTATATTCATCTTATATTGCATTCATTGTGCATTGTATAATTAAGATGAAGTTCATGGTGAGAAGTTAATTCATTCAATTAATCCTATAAGGGGTTATGGGATTATGAAGGTGATTGTTAATGATATAAACTTCTGTACCAAAATGACACTAGTCGAGGTCTGATAACTGGACATTGTTAGATCTATTAAGACTAAACGCTGGGGTATTTTTCATGTGATGAGCAATTGACCTCACAGGCTGAGATGTAAATGAGTTACATCTGAACACACAAGTGGACATGACCTAGTTAGTTTGGAGAAACATAACTGGTATTCATGATCTTATCTGACCCATTTGAAGATACTGTATGGAGCTACGTCAACGGTTAATCTCTAGTGGTGATCGCATGACTAATCCTTTGACTTGAGATTGTGGGATGTCTTTTACATGGAAGGTTATGCTTTGACCAAGTCAAACGT
>JANHAO010012244.1:0-16543 GCA_026873985.1 Saraca asoca | reverse complement strand
TTATATCTAAATGCACAAAATGTATAGTCTAGGATGCACTAGAACTCAATCAAATTGGTCTAGGGCACCCATCCAGACTAACAGATGCTATATTAACAATTTGGAAGATAATATGATGGCAAGGGATTATATATTGTGCAATATGAATTATGGCTAATTCAGATATAACAATTAAGAAATCCCAAATGGGTAACTCATAAGAGAATGATAATGTATCTAATGATTGTTTGTTCATATTATACTATGGTAATAATCCTAATGGCTATTATAATAATAGGGCAAGGAATATATGGTTGTAATAGTGGTGGAATGTGATCCTTATGAATAAGACTATGATGAAGAACATATGATTTTGATAAGATAAGATGGAAGAACGTAATGGTTAAGGATGGCAACTTAAGACGATGATAACTCTGATTCGATGAAATGTGATGTGATGCCATTTAGAGATGAGTCTCTAAAATGCTTATCAAATTTATTATGAGAAATGATAATTATTAATGATAAAATGTGATTAAATGTGAAATTGGTGAGAAGAGATAATGCTTGAAATCTTGAGATTTCCCTCTGAGTTGATATGTGACAAATGATGATGAGAAAATGTGATATATGAGATTGATGAAATGTGAATAATAGATATCATGATAATGTGATGGAAAAACATGTGATTATATTGATGATGGAAAAATGAATTACATGACATGACTGTGAAGAGAAATGATATTGTAAAAATATTTGAAATTTTCCATGAGACATGGAATGACAAATAATGAGAATGAAATGTGAAATGATGAGAATGATGAGATGAGATGGGGAAAATGAATTGGATCCTGAATCTACGCATTCTAATATGGAAAGAATGGTATAAAGCGGGTTCCTAGAAGGAAAAGGTTGGGTTTGTGTGGTATAAGATTGGAAAGAAGTAACAAGGAGGATTTTGAATGTTATTATTTATTTCAGTTTACAGACCTGAATTGTTATGTCACAAAATGCTAAATTGTAATATGATAATGTGAACAAAAAAATCTGATGACTAATGTTAGCTATTGCTATAACACTTATAATTACTTATAATGTGTTAATGATGACATTGGGTGAAGCCACCTAGAGGTTGGTTACTTATGTATTTTGCAAAACATAAGACAATGAAATAATGTGATAATATAACTTGATGATTAATGATGAAGGACCCAAGTCATGAAGAAAATTATGGTCCTTTATAATGTTGCATTAAAAGTGTGAGGTAATCTCATTTAAAGGGTAATCTCTAAAAATTGAAGATTTATTTTTTTAAACATGGCATGGAATGTGTATTGTTATTTGATGATAAATTCATATATTAGGTATGAATTTATCTCATTGAGCCTCAAACTCACTCTTCTATGGACTATATTTTTTTTTTTCAGTTTCTCATAATATTGTTATTGTTCCTCTATCAGAATGTAAGGATGGATGCTAATCCTATTGAAATAATGGCTAATATGTTCACAACCACTATAGTGAGTCTTTAAAAGCATATGAGGATTAGATTTCATCATATGGGCATATTGTTTTGGAAACTTGATGTAAAAATTTAAACACTATTATTTTCAAGAGCATGTGCCTTACTTAGGCTCTACTTTTGCACATTATATAAGTTTTCTTTTATCGCAAAATATCTTCCTTTCTTTCCATAAATTTATATCTTCTTAACTATTCAATTGGGTGTGAATAGGAATGATTTGGGAATAATGAAACAAATATGAACAATAAGGTTAATAAAAGTAGGACAAAAGGCTGGTAATTTTCAATCAGGAATTGATATTTACATCGATCATAGCTAGAAATTTGGGTCATGACATGTTTGATATTAGAGTATGGTCTAGGATAAAACATATGTGTATAGGCCTGTATATAAAGTCGTACAGTGGTGGTGGTTAATTAAGTGTTAATAGGAACATTACCAGTAGCATGTGTGCACCTGGGAGCGTGTATTGTTGATACCATTCCTGTTGACTATGTGAAGTATGTGGCTATATTAGCAAAATTAGATTGGAACCTTTTGTATTTCCTGAGAATATGATTGATTTTGTAATGTAGAATATGATAAGAATCAAAAGGCAGGAAGACCAAGAATCTGAATCAGATAACGAAGGGTTGTCCACTAGACAAAATAGCCTACATCACGAAATTGGTGACTGTTATAGGTGAAAAACGACCTCGAGAGATCGCGACAGACTTGAGGCCAGATCACTCAGCTCGCCAAAGATGCCAGGCAAGCTCCACCTCACTCGCTACCATACAGCGGTGCTGCGAGGTAATCATAAGACCCACTCGTCAAGTAGTCAGCCGTCTTACTCGAACTCGTTACCTCGCTACCGCAGCATCGAGCTCGCTACAACAACCTTCCATAGCAACCCTGAGCTAGGAATCCCAGCTTGGGATGATAAGCACCTCGTGCAGTAAAACAGCCCCACGCGGCAGACATATATGCTAGTCTACAACTGACCAGAGGGGCCTGCCCCGTGGCTTATTTCCTACAGCAGCCAAAATATAGTCTTTTATTATCTTTTCCATTTATATGTCGATGTAACACAACTGTAGCTTGTAATTAATGCATGTAACTCCTCCTTCTTTTATAAATAGGATTACATTGTTAGAAGAGGGGAGGAGGCTGGCAAATTATAAGCCAAAACTCTGTACAAACAATCTTTCACATTAATGAAATCTCTGTCGTGGATGTAGGGTCCAGTGTCGCCCGGATTTAGCCAAACCACGTTAAAAATACTACGTCTCCTTTTCTTTCCTCCTCTTAGACTACACTTCTGAAGCAGCAATTGGATCCCAGAACTCACCTCCAGTTGGCCGAATTTTGGGACTTTCCATACGAACCAAATTTTGATGTCAACATCTTTGGCACCATCTGTGGGGATCCATCTACTCTCTGAAGCCCCCATTACAGCCTAACGATGGAAAAAGGAAGAACCACTCTGAGCTCAACCACTCCAGCCTTCCAACCGATGTACACTCCCGTTGCGAGGGCTCACTAATAGTCTACTGCTACTCTTGAAACTCAAGAGGCACAAATGCCCAGTCAACCCCATCCGACACTCGAAAGCACGGTAAGAGAGCTAGTTGAAACCGTCAAAGCACTAGTATAGGCCCAAGTTCAGAGCATGTAAAGACAAGAAGAAATCATGGTACAGCTCCAGTAGCTTTGTAAAGAGGCTCAGAGAGAAACTTAAGAAGACCATGATAGTCAACAACTAGGGGGTTCGCAACGAGCAGGAACCTCCACCCCTCAGTTTGGGACACAGAATCGAATAATGGAGGAAATCCTCCACAGGCTTGAATGGCTAGAAGAGCATCCACAACCTTAATGCCACCAGCCTCGCCGTGAGGAAAGCTCTTCATTTTCTATGGAGATTAAGACATGACCTCTCCTATAGAAGCTCAAAGTGCTCGTGATCCTGCTATATGATGGGAACAGTGACCCAAGCAACCACCTGGATGCATTCAATATTCAAATGCACCTCCAGACCACTAACCCTCTGGTGAAGTGCCGCATCTTTCTCGCCACATTAGGGAGAACATCTTAGGCATGGCTTAGGCGCCTCCCGGCTCGTAGCATCAATAATTAAGAAGAGTGTCAAAGAAAATTTGTTGACTAATACCGGGCACTAAAGAAATAACTTGTGCCCCCTTACCATCTCGCGATGATCTTCCAGCATAGAGGCGAGTCACTCAAAGACTATGTAGCTCGATTTAGGCAAGTGGCCAACTCAGTGAAAAATCCTTCCAAGAAAAGTATTTTAACAGCAATCTCAATGGGACTTCTTAAAGATGGCAAGTTATACAAAAGCCTTTATAAGTCCCTAGCTCGAGCCCAAATACAGAGCAGACCCCAATGGTCCCACCATGAGAAAAAGAAGGGGTAGCAAGAGTGACGATGACCCTACTCCTTATCCCGCAAAGAAAATGAAGCATCAGTGACCTAGAGGCCACTTTGAAAACTACAGCATCTTGTCTGATGCACAGGATAAAATTTTTGCCACAAAAAAGAATAATAAGGACTTCAGAAGGCCTAGACCCAGAAGGGTGCCCATCAAGTCTAGAGACCAAAATAGATTTTGTGCTTACCACAATGAGGCTAGACATACCACCTCAGAATGTCGAGCTCTAAAAAACTCCATCGAAAACCTCATCAGAAGAGGCCAATTATAGGATTATGTGGTGAGATCACCTGGATAGTGTGCCCAACAGGCCTAACAAGTTGTCACCAAAGAGCTTGAGCCCTCCATTAGAACCATATTCTAATCCTATAACATTTGTTTGTTATCAATGGTGACTAGTTGTATAAACTATTGTGTACCAAATCAATACGAGTTACCGATTGGCCAAGAAGACATTATCTAGACAAAGAATTTTCCTTTCGTCATTACAAAAGATTCATCCGGGGACGAGGTGGCACATGACCTACCCTGTCGATACATCCAAAGTAAGCCACATTCCATGAATTATGACTAAGGGAGTAAATTCCCTTACCACTGAGTGACGAGCTTGTTGTGGGACTGAGCAATAAGCTTGTTGTCTCGCTGAGCAATGAGCTTGCTGTGAGGTTAAGCAATGAGGTTGCTGCCTCGCTGAGCAACAAACTTGTTGTGAGACTAAGCAACGTGCTTGCTGTCCCACTGAGCAACGAGCTTGCTATGGTATGGACGTGTGATCCTACTTGGTGAACGAGTTATCACCTCGCCATAACTAAATAAGTCTGAGGGTGAGACTGCCCGCGAGCCTACCCTGAAAACATTTTCAAACTAAACAATAGATAACCAGCTTGCCACACAGTAGGAATGCCAGAGTGAACTCATCGCAGCTCTCATGCTACATATACATTCATAGCTAGCATACAGCCAAAAAATCATGATTTGCACACCTAATTTCTCATCACTCGTAGCTCGCATGTGAACTGACTCACTCGTCGAAAGTAACCGAAAAAAATGGCAGAAAACTGAAACATAGTCGATTAGCCAAAGAAAATGTTTCATTAATTATCAGAAATGTACATACGGCAGTGCACTAAGCATCCATTACAAATTCTGAAAGTTACAACAAAGAGCCTTAAAAAGGTAAGATTACATTAGATGCAAAAGAAATACAGAAACAAAGGTAAGAAGCTCCATGGCCTGGCACTATCATTCCTCTGAGAAGAGCAGAAGGCTGGCCACTAGTCAGTGAGCACTTGCCTGTAGGAAGGACAATGACCTCCAGCTGCTTCTGCTTATTTTCCTTCAACGTGTCCACCTGAGCCAGACCCAGAGCAATTCAAAAAGTCATAAAATCCAGCTAGCCAGGCAGTAGCACCACAAGCAACGTCGAGGAGAAATAATTCGGGATCAACACAAGATCCCCCAAGAGCTCGCCAGATGGATCCTGCGACAGAGCCACGTGCAATGGGCTATCCATGTCTCTCGACATTCTGTAACAAGCCATCCATATCTCAACAAGCTTCGTCAGAAGCCAAGACACTAGAACATAGGAGGCTCATCAGTCTCTTGCATTGAACTTTTCTGAAACAAAAAAGGGAACCCCCGCAGACTATAAAAAGACCCACTCAGCCCCTTTGAAGAATCTAAAGGATATCTAGTTTGATCTTCATCCTACGGCCCGAAAAGAGTGGCAATGCCACGCCAATGGCCAAAAATGGCAAACAGGAGAAAGCATGGCCTAACATAGAATGGAATGACATCTAACGTGATAATTTGGTCAAGCAAGGACACTGACTGGAGATACAAATCGAGCCTCGAAAAACTTGCAACTCCCAGTTCATAAAGCAAATCGAGAGTTAGGGGGCTTATGTTATAGGCGAAAAACAACCTCGAGAGATCGCGATAGACCTGAGGCCAGATCACCCAGCTCACCAAAGATGCCAGGCAAGCTCCACCTTACTTGCTACCATACAGTGATGCTGTCAGGTAATCATAAGACCAACTCGTTAAGTAGTTGACCGTTTTGCTCAAACTCGTTACCTTGTTACCGCAGCATCGAGCTCACTACAGTAACCTTTTATAGCAACCCCAAGCTAGGAATCCCAGCTCAGGACGATGAGCACCTTGCACGATAAAATAGCCCCGTGCGGCAGACATATATGCCAGTTTCTAGTTGATCAGAGGGGCCCGCCCTGTGGCCTATTTCCTGCAACAGCCGAATTATAGTCTTTTACTATCTTTTTCATTTATATGTCAATGTAACACAACTGTAGCTTGTAATTAATGCATGTAACTGCTCCTTCCTCTATAAATAGGATTACACTATTAGAAGAAGGAGAGGAGGCTAACAGATTATAAGCTAAAGCTCTATATAAACAATCCTTCACATTAATGAAATCTCCACCGTGGACGTAGGGTCCGGTGCCGTTTGGATTTAGACAAATCATGTTAAAAATACTGCATCTTCTTTTCTTTCCTCCTCTCGGACTACACTTTGGAAGTAGCAATTGGATCCCAGAACTCACCCTCAGTTGGCCGGATTTTGGGACTATCTATATGAACTAAATTCTAACGTCAACAGTGACAATCCTGAAGTCCCTCAATGGGTAGAAAATTTAGTTCAACAGGCAATGAATCATCTGATACAAGCATTAACACTGAATCAAGATTAATATCAAAATAGAGAGCCTGCTAGGAAGAGGTAACATGAAAGAAATCGAATATCTCTTGCTAGGAATGAATAGGAGAATAGTTTAAAAATTGTTCATGAGTCTTTAAAGCTAAAACCGCCTTGATATACTAGAACATATCCTTTTGTGGATCTGTATCAATTTCTTGAGTTAGTGGAATGATATGATAGGATGTTATGATGTCTTGAACCTTGACCGATAGAATTGATGGGGTACCTGCTAGATCATCTAGCACATTATTGGCATTTGGGGACGATTGAGGGATGAGATGATGATGTCGAACCATTAACTTGGGCAATGTCCCAAGAAGATTTCATTGATAGATTTCTTCTTTTTAGTGTCTGGCAAGCACATGCTTGGGAATTTGAGAATTTGAAACAAAAGAATATGTCTGTGAGTGAGTATGATGCCTAATTCACTTGATTGTCATGATATGCTATTCATTTTATTCCTACTGTGACTATGAAGATAGAAAGGTTTGTGCAAGGGCTCCATGATTACTACTGGATCGAGTCAAAGTTGATTTAGATACAATGTACTAGTAAGCCATGAATTAGGCTTTGCAGGTTGAATTAAGAACCAAGGAGCACCATGAAAGGTAAATGTCCCTTGGTAGTAAGAAAAGAGCTAGATCTAAGGAAGCTAATATTGCACCAAGTGGAGGGCCAACTCTAGTTTGTGGAACATTGCCTAGTGGGTGGAAAAGAAATTTTACTAAACCATCTCGATCATAAAATCCAACCTCAAGAAGAAATCTGGGAGGTCAATCAGATTCAACTACTTCTATTTCATGTTATGGAAGAAATACATCTCAGAGTTAGGGAAATTTCAATGTTAATATACCACAATGCAGAATTTGTAACGTAAACCATTATGGACGATGTAAACAAGATCTGATAGGATGTTTTTGATATGGACAACTGGGACTTAGAGCAAGGGAATGCTCTATAAATATAAGTGTCTCTGAATATGGTGCGAATTACCCAACTCAACCTCAAGGTCAACTAGTAACACAATCTATAGCTTCAATAAGAGCACTAGCTATAGCCAGTAAGAGTGATAGAAGAGGCAAACAAGGGAGAAACCTTAATGAAGCCGTAGCAAGAGTTTACAATCTTACTAAACAAGAGACTTAAACGTTGAATGCTATAGTTTCTAGTAATTTGAGAATACATTATTTATAAGTTCAGGTAATGTTTGACCCTAAACCTACTTATTCTTTCATTGCAAAGAAATTTATTATGTTAATAAGTAAACTTGATGAACTAATGGGATAACCATTAGTAATGATGACTTGGCTTGGCAAGAACCCCATCAGCCAATTGGTTATTTAAGATATTGCCCTATTTACTATCCAACGAAACCACAACCAAGCAAATGGGCTTAATAGAATCAGCAAGGAAAGAAGACCTTGTTGAGCTTAACTCTAACCTGATTTGTGAAATAACTTGAGAGTGTAGGATAAGGGGGAACCAAAAATGACAAAAGTGAAATATCACTACTTTTAAAGTTATTTTACTTATTTCATGAATTGAAGGCAGGGGCATGGCCCCTATTTTTTGGACCTAAAGACAACTTTGTGAGCTGATCCATGTAGAAGACATTGTTATGCGGGGAGTTTGGTTGAGATGGCATATCTGTTAAAAGATAACACAGATGTCCTAAGATAAGCTCAACAAGAACAAAAATCTTATGTGAAACAAATGGGTAAAAGCTCAATTGATTCTGATTTCCAATATAAATACAAACTATAAAAGCATGGCTATCGATCCTTTAGTCCTTTGGAATTTAAAACTAGAGGTGTCAAAGAAGTTATCACAGGAATAACTAGCTTGTGACAGCCAAGCATTCATAGTGACATTGCTTATTGATCCTTTGATGTCAGCTGCTCCTATCATTGTAAAGCAAAAATCACCAAGTGTTAGATTGTTCACCCACCAATAGGGAATGTGAGCTAGGTTTAGACTATCATGGAACAAAAGATAGATCGGAATAGCAAATAAATTCCATTCAAGAGAATGTATTATCTACCATTAATACTGAGATTCAAAGTTTATATGCTTTGATGAAGTTAACTCCTCATATGAGATAACATCATGAGAATCAAAGGAAGACATCCTTCGAATGGAAAAACTTGAAAATAATTTGACAAAAATTATTTAGAGTTTGCAGTTGATGCTCAAAATGTAAGACTTGAGTTGTGCTTTGATAGATTCACTCCATTAGGTTATAACACTACCCCATATTCATGTTAGCCAGTAATAATCACTCCTTATAATTTATCTTTGGATATGTGTATGACAACTGCACATATATTCCTAACCTTGATCGTCCCTGATTCAGAAAATCCAAAAAGTAAAATTTTATGTATTTAATTTGAATAATATGTTTTATACATAATTTGATTTGAACAATACAATTTATGAATTATTTGACTAATTTTATATATTTATAACTATTTGTACACATTGCATGTTTAATTTTTTATTGTTAATTAAATAATAATTTTTAGAAATTAAAATTTAAAATAATAAAATTAATTTTGATGGAGTTTCGAGGTTAATTAAGTAATATAGATTATTTTAAAAATTATAATATTTCAAAACGATTGTATAAATTCTGACAAATTTTCCAACAAAAATTTCAATGAAATTTTAATAGATAAAAGAGAAAAATAAATTTTCTAAGAATTCTGTCCCCTAAAATTCTATAAGAATTTTTTTTTGGATGAAAAAAACTCAACAATAATTTAATTGACGATAATTTTTGGTTACAAATTTTAATTTCCAACGATAATATCTTAATTTATGATAAAAATTTCAATTCAAAACTCTATAAGATCAGTGCTTGTAGTATTGCACCAAACTCCATGGTCTGACCGTTGCCCCGCCACGGAGAACTATTCAAGTCAATACATGAAACTATTTAGCAGTTGGATTGTTTAGAACAAGCAAGACCAACACTAAAATGGTAAAATTAGTGAAAACCAAGAAATCTACTTTGATTTTAAAAAATTAGTCAAATTTGTTTTCTTTTTCTTTACACTTTTTTATTAAGTTAGTCTAATAAGTGTATATGCTACAAAAGGCTAACAAAAAGAAAAAAAAGAAATTTAACCTCTGATTTAATAAAAAAATCTCTAATTTATTTTATTTCTTTAATATTTCTTTTATTAATTGTTATATATATATATAAGAGTGGCCTCGCGAGGATGAGTCTCCGAACGCGACAGAGATCAAGTCCCTCGCTTCGAAGAGAAGTCTCCGGCTGGCTTCACTTAGCCTATCAAAAAGCGACAACAGCGAAATACTCCTAATATCAGCCTCGCCTCGCTTGACGCTATGAGGGCATTTGGATACATCTCGAGAAATGGCCTTCCTCGCGAGGGATGGCCCAACAAAGAAATTACGAGACTGGATCATTGACTAACCGATCACTCCAAGCCCGCTTCCTCGCTACAGCGGCACCCAACTCGCTATAGTAGAACCCACGACGCCCCCGAGCCAGGAATCCCCTATTTGGGATGACAAGCAGCAGACACAAGTCTACCGCCAACCTAGGAAGACCATTCAGTAGCCTACTTTCTGCACCAGACGGATTGTAGCCCTTTTGCTATCTTTTCTCATTTATAGTTTAATGTAACATCACTGTACCTGGTAATTAATACATGTAACTCATCCTTCCTCTATAAATAGGATTATATTATTAGAAGAAGGGGGATCAAGAAAGTTTGCAAATTACTTTACATCAATAAAAATCTCCACCGTGGACATAGGGTTCGGTGCTGTCCGGATTTAGCCGAACCACGTTAAGCCTTGTGTCTCCTCCTCCACTCTTCCCTTCACCTTTGTCTTACTTTGTTGTTCTATCATATCTGAACCGGACACAGGCTAGAGATCCCGAAGAATCTCTCTGTTAGCCGGAGTTTGAAGCATAACTAAAATCCAACGTCAACATTAATTATGAGCTTATATTTATAAGATAGATTGTGTATTATTCAATTTGTCAATAAATTTTATATAATTTTTTTATTTATAACATCAAACACTTTCATCATTGATTTAATGAACCAAATTATGTTAAAATGACTCATGGTTTGATATCTAATATAATTTTTAAAACATTATTAAGTGTGATAACCATAAATTTATTAAGGGAGAAATTATGTTACCCTCAATAAAATTCTATGGTACTCAACAATTCTTAGGGAACCATATGTCCTTTATTTTGTTCAACCTAGAGTATTATATAGTCCATTTTAAGCAATATTATTTAACTTCTTTTTTTTTTTTCAATCCTATTTTAATTTTATTTTAATATTTTTTTATATGACACATTTATCATTTGGGCCAGGCATCCGGTGGTGGCAGCGGAAATGGGGCCTAAAGCCCAATCTTGTGTTTTGTGCAGAGCTGAGGCCCAATAGAATTTTTAGGGTTTCGATTGGAAGAGCATTGAAGCGCCTTTAAAAAGCCGTCGATCTCATTCCCCCCAGTCGTCTTACACGCCTCACAACGTATTTCTGGCGGGGTGGCTCTCTGTTTTTCATCGTATCTATCTGCTTCTCTCAATTTTAGTTCTTGAAATTAAGTGTGTGAGTGTTTCAGAAGAAGGAAACGAAGATGATGAAAGTGAGACAAAGGATTAGTGATCATCAATTTCTTTGATATGATCCAACATATCCTCGCTACGTTCTTTCTGATTTCTTTCCTTCTTTTATATTTGATCTTTCTCTTCTTCATCTTTTTTAGCTTCAATTTTTTTTCTTTTTTGAAGTAATCTTGCCTATTAAATCTCTAGCTAGGTGGTCCTTCAGATCAGGAACAAGAAATTTCAAGATGGGGATTTTACTGGCACCCTTCAATAAACCTGGATTAAATATAATCTGAGAAAGATGAATGAAAATTGAAAAGCCAACAATGCCAATGTTTGGTATATTTTACAGTTAATTGCCGCTTAAAATTGAAAATGGATAATCAGCCACCTGAAGTTAATTTTAACAAGTATAAAATAGATGTTTTATATTAATTTTTTTTTAAAAAAAATTGTTATAAATCAAATAATCAATGAAATTAATGTATGAAACATACAAAGTTTCTGCAGAGTCAAGTATGTCTTAATTTCTTTTGCTTTAATCAATTAAATTAATGTACGAATCATATAAAGTATCTGCATAATCAAGAATGTTTTTATTTCTTTTGTTTTTTTGTATTAATTTGATTATGTTATATACATAAACTGTACTATTGGTTAATTTTTTATTTTTTTTTTGAATTCAAATCTAACAATAGAAATATAATATGTGAAAATGTGTTTGCACTACATCTAAGTTTACTCAATCCGATTTGACAAATATACTATGTGTCATCTAGAAGTCAACAAATCCTCTCAAAACATCCCTCTATCAATGCGTTTCATTTTTGGTCGTTGGTACTAATAACACCACCATAGTCAAGAACTTACTCATACTATGTATAATGTGAATATGACTTTTAAAATTGATCTGAAAAAAAGGTTTTATTATACCATGCGTAATATGATAGGCTAAATTGAAATTTACTTCGTGATACTCTTGTTGAGGTGGGACTATGTGATAATATGGTTGAGCTCATTTGGAACATGCCTAATATGATAGGCTAAATTGGGATTTCCTTTGTGACACTCTTGTTGGGGTGGGATTACGTGATAACATGGTGAACTGGTTTGGAAGTGTGTGTTCCGACTCTATGCAACTTTTTTGAAATAGTAATGTGATTGTTTTATCGCCTCCTAGGGTGTTAGACAAGAGGATCTCATTTCCCTTTTATCTCTTTGTTCTCTGTGAACACAATTGACTCATGCAATTAATTTGGCAATGGAAAAAAAAAAAATGAATCTGTGGAAACCAATTGAAATTTCTAGAGAAGGCCCTAAAATTTCTCATCTAATTTTTATTGATGATCAAGTTATTTTCGTTAAGACTTATTTGGATCAAATGGAAATGATTCAGAATTGTCTTAAATTATTTTATGGCAAAAATGAAAATATTTTTTTGAAGAATGTTAACCACAATAGAGCTTATGAAATCAGTTAGCAATTTGGTTTTTCCTTAACAGCGTATTTGGGAAAGTACCTTGATGTTCCTCTTCTTCGTGAAAGGGTGGATAAAAATACTTATAGCTATGTTTTGGACAAGCTAAACAAGAGATTGAATTTTTGGAAAGCTTCTTGTCTATCCTTGGCAGGTAGGCTTACACTTTCTCAATCAGTTCTTAACTCTATCCCATCTTATACGAGATAAACAGCCTATCTTCCACATGATGTTTGTGATTTGATTGAGAGAAAGACGAGAGGATTCTTAGTACAGTGAGAAAAACAAATCCACCTTGTTTCCTGGGATAAAGTTTGTAAACCGAAGCTTCAAGGTGGTCTTGGGTTGAGACATATGAAAGATATTAATCGAGCCTATATCATCAAGATTGGCTTGGGGCTGATTCAAAACAAGGATGCGCTTTGGGCAAGAGTTTTGCGTGCTAAATATAGATGTGAAGATAAAATTCCTACCATTTATCACAAGCAAGGCGGTTAAACTTATGCTTCAACTTATAAAATCGCACAAGTATACGGCCTCATTCCCAAATAGTGTCAACTTGCATACAAGATTGATTCCTGGAAACGTGTTGTACGGCATATTTCATCGGTGGAACCAATAAGATCACATGATCCTATGAGCTTAACGATTCAACGCTGGGCAAGCTGGATTTTCAAATTAAGGCATCAGGCTTTATGTTTTAAGCATCGGGCTTGGCTATAAGAAGAAAATTCAATCAAAAACGTCAATTTTTTCATGCATTGTTCTGGTTGTTTTTCTCATTTTTTGCCCATCTTGCTGATGTCTGTTGGAACTGGTGTGATTGCACGAGCTACTGCCTTTATTCTTCCATTCTGTTCAAAAATCTCCCATGCACAAGCTGTTGTCCTCTCCTCTTTTTTCTGGTTTGAAGTTAACACAACCCATCTTCCATTTAGCACTTATGTGTGTGTTTTTATTTACCATTTATGTGAACTTATATAATTTTTTTTAGCACAATTTCTTTGATCCTTTCTCTAAAAAACACATGGCGGGTACATAACTATATATTAGATAAAATCTATATAGAGAATAGGATCTTACGATTCGGTTATAATCCTACTATTTATGATTCCAGATCCCTCAATGATTCTAGGTAGAATCGTGAGTTTGACAATGTTAGTCATAAGCCTTCCTACTATAATTTATGGAAGAGAGTTTGTAGTAATTAGGACAAAATGTTTAATAGTCTAGCTTGGATCAATAAGAATGGAGAATCAATTAGGTTTTGAATGGAGAATCAATTAGGTTTTGGATTGATTGATGGATCTAAAGGCTTGACCATCTCTCTTTTATAATGTTACAGGTCGGTAGCTCTTTTAACTGTACTATGCAATACATAATGCCAACTCTTTTGATCAATATGCTAGGCTTTCAATAAATTCGAATTACACTTAGATAGATAATCGGGAGATTGTGAATTTTATCGCTCATATAATCCAAATCCTATGAGCAATATATCTATAGGCAAATATGAGCATATAGTTGAAACTTCAGTCCATACTGCATCTCAAAAGGACATACCATATAATTAACCTCTTATGTACATTAAGAAGGGATTTTTTTAAATAAGAAGAAGGATAACTCTATTTTATTAACATATGCTTCATTACATAGTTATAAATATATAGGAGGAGTTTCTAAGTCATTCTTAATTTATGTCATAGTGCTCATCTAGATCACTAAATGCATCCCCTTAAAGAACATTCTAAATCAAAGTGTTAATAGTACAAATAGATATATTTTTTCTAAATTGACATAAAGATTTTTTTCCTATCTCGAAATGGCTTTAATATGCTGTTATATACGGAATCCGGATTGCTTCTGACAAATTGATGAGCTGCCCAAGCGTAGTAAAAGGCTTGGCTCGAAGAGTGCTCAGGATACTAAAATCTCCAGTTCATCTCACTAAATAGCCCCCTCAGCTCTAGCTCGTCTGCAAAAGAGCGAGCTCGACCTCGTCATTAGAAAGACTCGCTCCTAGACTAAAGGATTTGGCCTGCGAGGTGCGATCAGCGACCTGAAAGCTCACTGAGCTGAAGACCACAGGAGAGCAAGTCATACCCTGCCCAACGGATATTTGGGGCCTACTTGCAGAAGACAATCTGCAGTAGTAAAAAAAAAAGATTTAGTCTGTTTACATTGTCTTGTATATTAAATGTTGATGTAACAGATTTACTGTGTATAAATTTACTATTGTAACCTTCTTTCCTCTATAAATATGATGAATGAAGCCTCTGCAAAAGGGAAGGGGAAAAAAGAAAAAACTTGTAAGCAGAAACTCTGTAAAAATATATTCTCAGAAATAATACATTACCATGGACATAGGGTCTGGTGCTGCCCAGATTTGGCCAAACCACGTTAAACTTTAGTGTTTCCTTGTTGCTCTTCCTTCTTTTCCTATGTTTCTTATGGGTTTTCTGTGTCTAAACCAGTTCACGGTTAAAGATCCCAAAAGAATCCCCTGTTGGCTAGAGTTTGGCTTAATACTAGATTTTGACGTCAACATTTTGGCGGCGTTTGTGGGGAATTCACCTGTTCTAGTTCATTTCCTATTGTAATGCCTAAGGGAAGAGCTACCAAAGCTTCAAACGCGCTACTCAACCCTTCAGAAGGACATGTTTTGACAACAGAATCTTCCACAACTCCCGTCATTGGTGCAACCAATAGCTTTCCCCCACCCAGTTTTGTTCCACCAACCATCACTGCCAATGGCACCGATGGAATGCAGGTTTTGCTCCAACGTCAGGAAAAACTAGAAAGTATGATGGGAGAGCTAACTAGAGCAGTTTCATTGTTAGCATAAGGTGTGCAGAGATAGACCGAAGCCACAATGCTCGTGGATGTTCTATAGCAGTAGCAACCTGAATGTTTGAGCAATCCCAACCAAGGCAATTCTCCAACCCGTCGCTCACAAGAGCAGACCCCAGGTTATAACTTTGGCAGTCACTAGGACCAAAGGATCCAAAGATCGTATAGCCAATAGTTTGGGGCACGAGACCTGTTTGTCAAGGAACTATTCCAGAAAATAATTCAGCTAGAAGAACGTCTTCGAGCTTTGAGTGATCGAGCTCGCTATGGAGAAAGGTTACTGCTTTCTGAGGAGATCAAAACTCAAACTCTCCCCCTCAGGCTTAAGGTCCCTGTGATTCCATTGTACGATAGGGACTCCAACCCTTACGATCATCTAGACACATTCAATGTTTAGATGGACTTACAAACAACTGATCCCTTGGTCAAGTGCCGAGTATTCCTGGCCACATTAGGAGGTGTGCCTCAAGCTTGGTTCAGAAGCCTTCTAGCTTGCTTAATTGGCAATTGGAAAGATTGCCAATAGAAATTCATCTGCCAGTATCGGGCATTGAAGAGACAACTTGTGCCCCCTGCCACCTCGCTATGGTCTTTTAGCGTAAGCACGAGTCGCTAAAGGACTACATTGCTAGATTCAGGCTCGAAGCTAATTTAGTAGAGAATTCGTCTGAAGAAACCATGCTGCAACAATCTTCGTGGGACTCCACAAAGATGAAAAGTTGTACAAGAGTCTGTACAAGTCCCCGATGAAGGACCTTATCGAGTTCTATAAGCGAGTTGCTAAGCAAATTAAATGGGAAGAGACCTTCAGCTCAGAAAGGTCTAACAAGAAAGATGAACGTGTTAGTCTGATAGGTGCCCTAGGGCCAATGTGATTAAACTCTATTGTATCTATGACTGTACATTCTGTATTAATTTGATAATAAAGGTTGATTATTCATCTTATATTGCTTTCATTGTGCATT
>JANHAO010012243.1:0-16506 GCA_026873985.1 Saraca asoca | reverse complement strand
TGAGATTAATCCATCATTGATTACTAAGTATTCATGCAATTATTGATCATATTCTATGGCCTAAAATCACAACAAGAATCCTTGAAATGATTAATAAGTCTAATCAGAACTTAGCCAATAAACAACTCATTAAAATCTTAATGCATTGTTTGATTTTTCCTACCTTCTTTTACAAGTGATTATCAAGATCTTAACAATCATATTAATATCTAAACTAAATGGATCCATTCAATTCAAACATTAAAATAAAAACAAAGAATAAAGGATGAGAAATGACCAATAGATTGAATGTAGAATGGAGAAACAGAACCTCAGTATTAATCTTCAAGTTTCAACCTCTTGAGACTGATTACAGGAGTTTAAGCTTCCATGGAGAGGAAGCATGAAAATTTCAGAGGAAAAACTAGAAAAATTTCGAGCTACAATATGTCCCAATACTCAACTAAGAAGCTTTTACAAAAAGAAGTTTGCTCGGGAAAAAGGAGGAGACAGACAAGTTGGTGTAGCAGTTTGCTTTCTGCTAGGTTGCTACTACCTGTCCTTTTATGTGTTATGTGTTTGTTTGCAGGCTGCTTTTCTACTTATTCTTCTCTCTTTTGGCTTTCTTTCAG
This sequence comes from Saraca asoca, assembly GCA_026873985.1. Taxonomy (NCBI): domain Eukaryota; kingdom Viridiplantae; phylum Streptophyta; class Magnoliopsida; order Fabales; family Fabaceae; genus Saraca; species Saraca asoca. The sequence continues at coordinate 15,895 of JANHAO010012243.1, read as the reverse complement.
GTTTCCAATTGGCTGGTTGCGAGCTGGAGCAAAGGATGTTGCAATTGGGCTCAAGCTCATTTCAATTGGGGCTAAGAAAGTCCAGTTCTACATCAGCCCAGTTTATCAGCATTCTACCTGTGATTTGCAGCCTATTTTTCACGCCCAACTTCATTATTTTAGCATAGGAAGTCTTCATATGAAATGTAGCTTTATTTGTTAGCTTCCATTTAGGCCTAGTTTCACCTCATTTAGACCTTTCTAGTTCGAGATATTATCTTTTGAATGCATGAAGGTCGGCTACCTGAGACAGTGTTCTGGTAGAATTCTGGTGTTGGCTTCAACTCAAAATTCAGATAACCAAACGTGTGATTCAGCCTTGGAGGTCTTCATCAAAGTTGTAGAGAAACTGCTCAATTATGGCCTATTATACAGAATTTGCAATATGATGCCAATTGATACAAATTCACAAATACACACTAACACAGCTAGAAACAAGCAATTTTGGCCCTTAAAATACTAAGCATGAGGACAAATAAATGTATCAAATCTTGTGTTATCAACAGGATAGTTTTTTCCTCATGAGAAATTAAAACAACACCTATACTATGCCCTAATGCATTGGAGGCTCCATCAAGTAACAATGTTCATTCTTTATCTTTGGGAGATTTAGTTATTATTGAATAGTGCTAGTATGTCTTCATTTGGAAATTTACATTGCATAGAACCATAGTCTTCAACAGGTTGATTAGCCAAAAAATCAGTAAGAATATTACTCTTTATTGCCTTCTAGGTGACATAAACTATGTTGTATTCAGACAGCACCACTTGTCATTGAGCAATTCTTCCCATTAGGGTAAGCTTTTCGAAGATGCACTTGATTAGATCCATATTTGGTAGAAGCCATGTGGTATAACATAACATGTATTGTCTCAAGCGATAAGCTGCCCATTCCAAGGCACAACAAGTACGCTCCAAGAGATAATATTTTGACTCATAGGTTGTGGACTTCTTACTCAAATAGTATATTGCTTGTTCATTTCTTCTTGATTCATCATACTACCCCAGTACATAATTAATGGATTCTTCAAGCACAATTAGTTACATAATAAGGGGTTTTCCTAGTCATAGTGGTACCAAGATTGGAGGTTTCTGTAAATATTATTTGATCTTTTCAAATGCTTCTTGGTGTTTCTTATTCTATGGTCTAATCCTTATGCAAAAGCTTGAACAATGAATCACAAGTAGCCATTAATTAGGATATGAATCTAGCAATGTAATTCAACCTCCCTAACAAACTTTAAACTTCTTTCTCTCTACATGGTATTGATATCTCTAAAATAGCACAAACTTTTTTAGGGCCAACTTCTATTCCATTAGAACTAACCATAAACCCCAATAGCTTCACAGGCCTCACCATAAAGGTGCATTTTACAAGGTTTAGTCGAAGTTAACTATTCCTTAGTCTTTTAAAAAGTTTCTATAAATCAATAATATGATCTTCTTCACTTTTTGATTTGGCAATCATATCATCAACATAAACTTCTACTTCTTTATGCATCATGCCATGAAGTAAAATCACCATTGCTCTTTGGTAGGTTGCCCTAGCATTTTTTAATTTAAATGGCATTATTTTGTAACAAAAAGTGCCCCAAAAAGTGATAAAGTGGTATTCTTTATATCCTTAGGATCCATCTTGACTTGATTATACCCACAAAAATAGTCCATAAAGAAAATATTGAATTCTAGGTAGTATTATTAATATGGACATCGATATGTGGAAATAGAAAATCATCCTTAGGGCTTACTTTATCTGAATCTCAATAATCAACACACATATGAACTTTTCCATCTTTATTATGTACTAGAACAATATTGGCAATTCGTTTTGGATATTTGGTGATTGTAAGGAGCCTAGTATTAAATTGCTTTTAACTTTTCCTTTCATCTTTAGAGACATATAAGATCTCATGGGCCTTAAATTTTGCTTCATAGGCTCATATTATGGCTTTAATGGTAACTTATGGATAACAACATTTGTGTCCAATCCTAGCATATCTTGATATGACCAACCAAATATACCCTTATATTCACAAAGAAGCTTGATCAAGCTTTCTCATACATATTTTCTTATCAAAGCATCAATTTTGACTTCCTTTTTTTATTCCACTATGTCTAAATTAATTATCTCAACTAATTTTTCATGAGGGTGGATCTCTTTCTCCTCTTCCTTGACTAGCTTTAAGAGTTCTATAGATGGTCGATCTTTTCTTCTTCTTCTTCTTCAATCTCATTGCAATCAAAAGGATAATCAAAGTTACATATAAGGGTCATAATGCTATCATTTTCAAACAAATCACTTTGAATGCTAAATTTAACAAAATCGTATAGGAGGGAAAAAGGGATCGAATAAGCAAATATAAGATGAATTCAAGAAATAGAAGCAACAAAATAACATAATAAATAAATAAATGAAAACATAAATGATGGAAATTGAATATGCATTTTTATTTAAAGTGCACACTAGAATGAAACATGTAAACTCATTTTATAGATAGCATCCTAAGGCCTTAGGGATTGCCTTAAGTGGTGGAAATATAGAAATACTCTGAATGAAACTCTATGACATTAGTAAATTTCGAGATATCCTAAAGAGTGTGAAGTTTGGAGAGTAAGGGTGCACCAAGCTAGCACTTTTGGTGGTGAAGTGTCCATCCTCAATTACTAGAATTTGGTTAGGGAAGGTGATTCCTATGCTCTAAAAGCTTTGTTTGATATCACATATGAGAATTCCTTCATCTCTTAGCTTTCAATTTTCTAAGCACACTATCCTTATTTCCCTCTTTTCACTGGCAACTCTTACCTTAATAGCTTGTGTAAGCTTGTATCCTAACTTAAACTTTTCAACATTTTTGGAAATTTTAAGAGTTTCCTTTTCACCTAGCCCATATTTCCCCAATCCTTCCTTGATTTAAACATATCTTCCAGCATGACCTTGGCCATCATCATAGGTGCTATAGGTGGATATGGCTTTGGGATTCAAGCCCTTTCTCAAACATAAAAAGTATTAGCAATCTTAAAAGTTTGGAATGCACTCTCAAAATCCTCTTTCGTGGCCTCAATATATGGAGTAGATATTGGTTTAGTGACAAGTAAATCCTTTTCTCTTGATACAACCACTAATTTATTTTCTATTATGAATTTCACTTTTTGATTTAGGGTAAAAGGCATCGCCCTTGTTGAATGAATCCATGGTTGCCCAAGTCAACAACTATAGGCTAGTGTAATGTTTATCACTTGGAATAATAAATTGAAAACATTTTGGCCAATTTGAATTGGGAGTTCAATGTCACAAATAACTTTTCTTCTTATACCATCAGAGGCTTTCGCTACCATAATGTTGAGTTTCATGTAGGATCCATCGACTGGGAGTTTGGACAATATTGATTATGGTATCACTTTTAGTGAAGAATCATTGTCCACAAGAACCCTTACTATAATGTGGTCTTTGCATTTTATAAAAATGTGAAGTGGCTTGTGCCTTATTCCTTCAAACAGTATCTCTTTATCAATGAATGTAAGGTAATTATTAGCTATGATGTTATTAATAATACTAGTAAGCTTTTCAAGGGAGATATAGTGATCGATATGAGCTTAATTTGGCACCTTCATTAAGACCTACCTATGTGGCTCGAAATTGAAAAACAAAGACAACAATGAAATTCGTGAAAGTGTACGATTCAATTGTTCAATCACTTTGGAATCATTTTGCTTAATGAGTTTCAAGAATTCACAAGCTTCCTCTTCTACTACATTTTTCTTGCATGTCTTAGGCTTCTTTTTACCTTCTTCCACAATAATCTTCTTAATTATCTCCTTTTATTTCCCCTTTCTTTGTCTTTTTAGTTTTTCTATTCTCCATTTTTCCAACTTTTCAAGGCTAAAACAATGACTACTATGAGTAATGCTGTTGGTCCCAAAAATGTTGGTAACAGATCATGCCAAGGCATAATTAGGTGTTGTTATGATAGGGGCATAGTTGCTACCTGGAAGAGCTTGACAAGTGTAGTTCCATGGCACTTCATTTGTCTTCTTATAAGGGAAAGGCCTCGGGTACTTGAATTTTAATAGGTTCTAAAGTGTGAGAAATAGGTACTAGAGGAGGTGCTAAAGTTATGCTTTAGTTGTAGCAAATTACTAGTGTGCTACGAGAAAAATGAGAGACTTAAGTGCTACTAACCACATCATTTCCTTCAATCGCATTTATTTGACTTTCTCCAACTCCAGAACTTATTTAAACAAGTTGCTTATCCATCAAATTTTGAAGTAACCCTTTAAATTCTATGCATTATTCAATAATATACCCTTCTTTGCCTCCATGGAATTCACACACCACTTTTATGCCATGATCCTAACATTGGACTCTTGGATTTGGATGTTGAAATTGCAAGAATTCTATGTCAAAAGAAGGCCTTAAAAATAAACTTTAGTGGCATCTTCACCTCAGACACCTTCCTCTTGATAATTTCTTTTAACCCTCCTTTAATAGCATTCACTCTTAGATTGTCATGGTCAGACAGAGGGTTGTGATGCACATTAGGTGTTTTTATTATTCCCTCGAAGCTTAACATTTGGTATCAAGTTGAGATTGCACTTTACTCTTTTGGCCATTACAACCTCTTCTTAGGTTAACATTATGATATGGGTTTTGGTTCATATGTTGCAACACTGGTGGGAGAGTTCTTATGGTTGGTGTTTAAGGGAAATGGGATGATATGGCATAATGTTGGACATATGGAAGTTGTAAAGTGGAAGCAATATACAGGTATTGCATAAGTTACAATTGAAATGGTTGAATGGAAAGTGGTTGGTTGGACTTTGCATGCCATGGCTTTCTTTCTTGCCTTTTATAGTTGGTGGCATGCACCTTGCTTTCCTTTTTCTTATTGACCATAGGCTTCTTTATACCTATTGCACCAATGGAATTATTAATAATTCTACTAACTTTGATCCCATGCTCAATCCTTTTCCAATGGTCATGATGTCAAAGAAGTTTGATGACATATTGCCAATCATTTGATCATAGAAAGGTAGGCGAAGTGTGCCAATGAATGTAGACACTATCTCTTTATTAGAAAGAGGTGGATGTACTTAAGCAGTTTGTTGACGATGGATTTTGGTTACATTTAAATTCGGCCAACGAAAGGTGTTCTTTTGGGACCCAAGCTATTTATCGGTTATTAGGGGAGGTGAATGACGAGAGATGGCAGGAGGAAGAAAAAGAAAGATTGGAACATGGAGGTTTAATGTGGTTCAGCTAAATTCAAGCGACACCAGGCCCTACATTCACAGAGATATTTTATTAATCTGAAAGGGTTTTTACAGAGCTTTTGCTATGGTCATCGACAGAGTTTCTACTAATTTGTTCTTTTTTTCTTTACAAAGGTTCCAGCCCCCTATTTATAGAAGCATGGAGGGGTACAAATGGAACCAAATAAATTGTACATCTGTTATATCAAATATTAAATGTACAAGACTACCTAGGTTACTACAGACTAACTTTTATAGGTTACTTTTTATGCATGGGGCCTAATGGCTATTTTTTGCAAAATGGCAGTGCAAGTTAACTGTTGGCCTCATACTCAACCTCAGTGGGCTTCTAACTGGGTAAGACTTCGTCCTAGCAAGCTAGAGCTTGTGCGCTAAGACTGCTGCTGGTTCGTGACCTTGAGCTTGTTTAGCCAGCAAGCTCAGGTTCTTAGTGAGCTAAGGCCCTTTTCACAGTGACCTCCCAGTCTGGCAAGCTCGTTCCTTTTACTGGACTTGGGCTTTTACCAGCCCACTTCATAGAGCCGAATTTCCCTACAACATTAGCCCCCTAACTCTTAATTCATTTTGTAGACTAGGAGTTGCAATTCTTTCCGGAAGGATTTTTTTTTGCAGTCAAAGTCTTTGGCGTTTAGTTTTTCGTGTAGTCATTTCAAACTTTAAATCTTTTATTTCAACTAAATTAGGCCATACTTTTTTTTTAGCATGACTCTCAGCCGTTAGCGTGACAATTCCATTCCTTCCTAACCGTCCAATTTGGGGGTATCCAGTTACCCTTTGGGTCTTTTAGCGGACTCGACTAGTCTATATAAAGCTTGTGAAGCTCTTCAAGTTACTAAGTGGAGTGCTTCAATAGGTGTCGAAGTTAAGTCCCTCATGTTTCTAATAGTTTAGCTTTTGGTGAAGCATTTTGAGGCATGTATGGCCTATTGCAAAGACCATAAGGCATGAATGGCCTACTGCATGTGACTCCCATGGATAGCTCTTTATGCTAGCTGTAGGGAAGTCTTGTGCAGATCTTGGATTATTTCCTCACAGTTCTACCATGAGCTTCAGCCTTGCTAGCTAGACTCCTGACATTTTTTGAATTACTCTGGGTCTGAAGAAACCACTGGCTGAGGAAGGATATAAGCATGAGCAGCCGAGCTTGCTGGCCCTCTTGCTGGTGGGAGTCTATCTCCCGATAGCTGGCTTTCTATTTTCTTATGGAAATAAAAGCTCTAGGGTTTTTTGCTTTTGCTCTTGTACTTTGGACCTTCTGATGTTAACTTGTCTCATTGGATGAGGTTCTAATGATATGAACTTTCTTTGTAACTCTTGAATTGTTGAATTAGACATTCTGCTTGTATGATTTGCTGTATAATAGCTAAATGAAAGATTTTGATGGCTGTTTGGTCGTATTCTTCAATGAACCTGGACATTTTGTGCCTTGGTAATGAGTTTTATCTAGAGAGATCACATGTGAGCTACGAATTAGAAAGTCGCATGAGAGTTGTGAACATTAGGTCGCATGAGAGCTATGAATCATAGTGATCTTGTTACTTTAGACAAATAACTAGGTTAATTTTAGCACCTTTGCGCTTTAGCGAGCACATAGCTACGCTGGCATTAAGTTTTTATAAGCACCTTCGTGCCTCAGTAAGCATACAACTATGCTGGCATTGAGTTTTTATAAGCACCTCCATGCCTCAGTGAGCACACAACTATGTTGGCATTGAGTTTTTGTGAGTGCCTCTGCACCTCAGTGGGCACGTAATTATGCTAGCATTGAGTTTTTATGGCGCCTCCGCGCCTCAACGAGCATGTAGCTATGCTGGCATTGAGCTTTTATGAGCATATTCACACCTCAACGAGCACGTAGCTATACTGGCATTGAGTTTTTATGAGCACCTCCGCACCTTACGAGCATGTAGCTATGTGACCAGCTGCCGAACCAAGTCAAAATTAGAAATTTGTAAAATCGAGTTATCTAAGTGCTTGTAGTATATGACAAACCTAGGTCGAACCCAAAGATCATTTGTTAGATGATATCAATCAAACCTATGTATGAAATAATTGATGTGCATGCTCATATATGAGGATAGGATTTAAAAAATGAGATGATTTGGCTGGGACTTCTGCATATACAGTTAATTTTAACAATTTTGGCTGATGAAAATTAGAAGTTTTTTGATTCTAGAGAAGCTTGGAAGGCTTTGAGTCCAGTTTGATGAATGGTACTTGTTATTTGAGATTCCTTTTGTCTTTGTTGCTAACCATATTATACATTGTTGTTTGTCTTGAAATAACACTATACAAGTATTAAAGAGATATATGCCTTCTATACCCTATATCAAGATGCTAGTCAAAAGATTTGAGTGATTATGCAAATAGTCCTGTGATCTGTAAACCTTAAGCACTGTGTGAGTATAGTTTGTTAACCTTAAACACAACCTATCATTTCTTAGTATTTTAGAGGTAAAAGTTTGATTTCTTGGAAATGTGGCCTCCAGTTAAGTCATAACCCTTATGTTTTGGCAAAATTTACACAACAGAGCATTACCATCACCTAGATTTATGGTCTTTTTGTTGCAATGATCTGACACATCAAAATCAAAATCATAGAATCAAAATGAAGATAGTAATTTTTTTAAAAAAAATTCTTTAAGATAATTGATGATTAACCAAGGAAATAAGGTGACAAATCTGTTCACGTTATGTAATACGGTATGCAATATACATTTGCTTTATGTCCCTTTACTCATTAAGTGGGTTTAATGATATATATCCAATACGCATTCTTAAATGAAAAAATTAGAGCTTAGTTCTCCCAAGGTGGATGGTTTGGTCCATCAATACCTAATTTGATGGAATCTATGCAATGTAGCTAGTGAATGTGTCTCACTTTGATCTGGTCAAAATTTGGCATTGGCATATTCACTGCTATAGAGGCAAACCTAATGTAATTTTGTACGATGGTAAATCAAAATTATATCAGGAACAGGAAAAAGACAATAATCAGAATCTAGGCCAACCCATTTTCTAATAAGAAACTTGGATCTGATTATATCTCTATAAAGCTTTATAGATTTTGGTTAATAATTCTTCATCTTCTTTCTTTATTCTTTTTCCTTTTTGGAACTATTTGTACTATTTCAAAAGAAATCTTCTTTGATAATTGGAGAAGGGTCTGATATTATATCAGCATAAGTTCTTGAACAAAGCCACAAAGGTAACCTGGATACAGTAGAAATAAAAAGAATGATGTCTTGGATTGAGCTTATGAATGTATAGTAGCACAGATAATTCTACTTAGGACTGTTATCCTGCTGCTAGCTTTATGTGATTGATAGAACTAGAATAGCTGCTTAATGGAGTATTACATGTCCTTCAAGCAATCGTAGGGAAAGGAACATGACCTTTGAAAACAACATGATCTACGTGAATCCAAATAGAATATAGAATATAAGCCAGAAGACAAACAAGACCTGTGATGACATTTTTATGAGATATGGATTCCAGTAAGCTAGCTTTAATCCAATGAAACACATCTTGAGGATAAAAAAGTACAAGTCTGATAGATAAGCCAGAAGAAAAACCATTTCATTTAACCATTACAATTAGCCTTCAACTCACCATTTTCCTCTTAATTAGCTAAGAAAAGAAAACATCCAACTTATTTTTTTATTGGACATAAATTCTCTACTTACAGAGTTGGGGTAAATATCTCAGGCAACAGACTCAAGAATTGGGGTGAAAAGATAAACTGTCATCTCATTCTTAAACACATTGGATATAATTCAAATGCTTAATAGAGGATTATTTCAAGTAAAATCTGTAGATTGGAAACTGTAGTTGTTTACTTATAAACAAATCAAAGTTTAGGTGATGTTTTTCATTGGATAGGAATTTTCTTTTCTTTTTTTTCTTTCAATGAAGAAAAAAAATATATGAAGACTCAACGAGACTTTCAGCCTTAACTGTAGGTGTTTACTTATAAATTGTCATATAGAAAAACAGTTCCAAAATTTTTTGAGCCTTTTTAGACCAAACTTGCATTGATGTCTTGAGTCTCCTGACTACTTGTATTGGGATTAGGAATCTAGTTTCCGATATGTTTTATGACTCTCTTTTTTAAGGCTTGGTGGTAATAAGCCAAGCCTTTGTATTTAACCTGTTATGCTTCCTGCGAAAGAGATCGCATTGAAAAACACGGAGCACAAAGATCCTTTGATCCGTAAAAATTGTATTTTTTCATGTTATCTTAAATACTATGATGACATCATAAAATTGTTTTACACATGGATAGGGTCACATTAATAACTTAATCAAATTGTAAAGAATTATGATATTATTTGAGAAAGAATATTCTTTTTTTTTTTTGTTTCCATGATACATAAGAAAGAGAAAGGGAAAAGAAAGACAGAAAAAACAAAAACAAAAAACCAAATAGCAAGAGCAAAAAATCATGCAGGGGAAAACAACCAACAATTGACTTCACCCAGTCACCAAAACAAGTAAAATGATATTTAGACTGCTTGTCCTCCATTCTGATGTGATGAAGAGCTGCTTCAGGCTTTCCAAGCACTGATATGCCCGGCTATGTCTTCCATGACAACTCACAATTGAAAAGGAGAAATAGAAGGGTCTGATATCATAGCAACATAAGTCCTTGAAGGAAGCCACAAAGATAACCTAGATAAAGTAGCAATGAAAAGAGTGATATCTTGGATTGAGATTATGAAAAGAGTAACGATATATAATACATATTTTTCAATGTAATAAATCAATTTCTAAAATACCGTTCACTTCAAAAACACTTAGAAAGATTGAACTTTCAGTTTATTTTTAACTTATTCCATGTAGGATATTGTACAAAAAACACAAATAATAGTTTATAATATAATGAAATGATCTATTTGTGACCATGAATATATAAATAGAATAAAACCATAAGATAATCTAAAAAAAAAAAATAGGTTTGGCATGTGATCAGCAAAAACTGATATAATAAAGCAAGACAGGCAAACAAAAGCCAAACAAAACAAAAAATAAAATAAAAAGAAAGGTGATAAGTAAAAACTGACATAATAAAGTAACACAAGTAAAACAAAACAACAAAAACTAAATAAAAATATAAAAAAATAAAATAAAATAAAGAAATTTGATCGGGGGTATAAAAGCAAAACAACACAAAAGTAAGAAGAAAAAAAGTAATGGGAAGACGTGACATAAAGGAAAAGGCCAAAGAAACAAAATGATAATAAAATAAGATAAAAAAAAGGGTAATGGGAATGGGAAACAAGTTGATACAGAAGGCCTCATTTTGCCTTTCACCAAATTTTTGTATCATCTTCCTGGTGTGTCAATTCTCTGCATCTTCATCTTTTCTCTCTCTCTCTCTCTCTCTCTTTTTTTTTTAAACAACAAACCTACAGACTAAAACATCAAGAATCATCAAAGATCTCAGATTAAGGCTTGAGTTTCTATTTTGAGTTTGAAATTGAAGGCTTGATTTCTAAATTTCTTACTTCCTTTTCTTAATTTTATTTCTGTCTTTCCATCAATTTGATTTTTCTCTCTTTGTGATTATTATTTTTTTTACATATCCTTCTTGACTAACATATTCTTTTTTTTTTATTTTGATTATTTCTATTCTTTTTAAAATATAATCATATAAATAAAAAAAATTAAAAATAATAATAATAATAATAAATAATTGTGTGCATATACGAGAATGAGAAAGATATATCAATAAATTTGAATTATAAGATATGAAGATAAGGGCATTTTGCTGTGGAATTTTTTTTTTCTATGAGAAAAAATGGAATGAGTTCCCTTTTGTCTCCATCTCTCTTTTTGTTTTTTTTTTTTCTCTCATATGAAAGAACTTATTTTATTTAGATTAATCTGTACTTTAGTGATTTGATCCGATTTCTTTTCTTTTAGTTTTAAGTTGTTTTCTTAATTTTTCAATGGGTGATGTTTCACTTTTGGTAGAATTAAAATGTACAGGAAAAGTTAGATTTTCAATCTTAAGGCTCAAGAAAAGAAAAACCTTAGCTTCAAAAGATGGGGACTTATATAGCAGTGCTTAAAGGCGAACCGTGTATCAGTGGAGAAATCACTCTTTTGGTTTTTATTTTTTTAATTGTAAAATATATATTTTTTTTTTGTGTAAAATGCACTAGACATAAATCAATCAATAATTTCTACTCCTTGTTTTCTAATTTCCTTCGTGCTTTTGTATCTATTTTACTATAGTTAAAATACCAATTCTTTTTTATTCTCATTCTTATTTTCATAATAAGAAGAAACAAATTTTGATCATTTTTTTTGTCTTAAATTATTTAGTCATTTTATCAAAAAAAAAATGCAAATCCGGACAAAAATGCAAAAATGTGTGTCCACACCATGCACACCAGAATATAACAATATAGTACATTTTCATTTATATTTCCCCTTCAAATCATTCTATTTCTAATCAACCAAGCTAGTCATTAGTAAGAATTTAATGAGCAATAATAACGTTAGATTCAACTTTGGGTGCGATTGGGAGAACTTATCTACAATTTATATTAGAGTTTATCTTATAATATAAGCACTTTAGATAAAAAAATTTAGATGTTTATTTAAACTTATGAAAATAACTTATGAGCCTTTAATAAGTCCATTTGAGTTTATTTCAATAAGTTTCATGGAGAAGCTTATCAAAAAGAGTTTATTGAAACTTATAGGCATAAGTGCTTAATTAAGCTATTTTCCCAAACACGCCCTTTGTGTGTTTTAATGAATGAATTGAAATACTCTTATTAAATATAAAACTTATTACATTATTAGTGAATGATGTATTTCATGTCATTAAAAAAGTAAAAATAATTAAGAACTTTTATTAATAATAAGAAGGTTTGACAAAAAAAAAAATAGTGTAACATTCTTTAAAACTGTCTGTGTATCAAAATTAAATCATTTAAATGATAATCTCAGTCATCAAATTATTCTAAAAGAACCTCAGCACAGAATCTTTCCTTCTCCACTATGAGGAGAGCCTATCTTCATAGGTTGATGGTTATGTTACTATTTTTAGAGAATTTTGGTGCGCAAGCGTGGTAATAGGTACCAATAGCCTCCCCATACAGCTTCTAGACATCACCACCTTAGTTGACCACAGTGGGACTATACATGCAGCCACCACCATCACCATATGGACGGCGGATACAACCCATAATATCATGCATAGCCGTTAGGCCCCACCCCCCTCAACCACGCATTAAGCGGCAACTTGATGCCACAGATGACAAGGAGGATGAGGATATACGTTTTGATTTTGATTGATTTATTTCATTGTATTTTTTGGATATTTGATAAATTTTGTATATTTATTATTATTTATATATTTGATTTTTTTATTAAATTCAATTCCTTCATTACTAACTAAAAATGAAAAAAATGAAAAATTAATTATTTGATCTTAAAAGTAACTTTTTTTATAATTAATACGATAAGTTAAAAACTGTAATTTGAATATACTTACAAAAATTTTTGCAACCCTGAACAAGATCCACCAATAGAACAACCATCTATGGGTAGCTCGGTTATCATGTCAACTATTTCCACACTGATATATTTCATAGATAATGAAAATATTTAGATAAACATAATTAAAAGTGTATAATTAATATAAATAAAATTAAAATCAACTTATCATATGTAGTCGATGCTCTGAGACTAGTATGAGCCTGCTATTTTACAAGGAAGACCCTTAACCAGTTGTATCATAAGCTCGACTCTTATTCAGGTCTAAATTTTACTTCAACTTGGGATCCTACCAGTACCTTAAAAGCATTTTCCACTCTACATTCCTGATCCAACCGAGTTGAGTGAGTTTCTTCTTTCATACTTCATCCATGATGTCCTTTATGATAGTGAAACCTTTGTGGTTGAAGCTCTTCCACATATCTTTCTTATAGAAAGAGTTTTATCTCCAATATTTCTACAATTTCAAAACAACAAAAATATTAAATAATTAGTGAACAATTAAAAAATAAAATCAAATTATAAAGAAGATATAGCAACTTTATCCTAAACTCATCATAAAGCATCCTTCAAGTGGGCTCTACTATACTTTTTCAAGTAGGCCATGCTCCTGTATACTTGCTCTAGATGATGTTATGTATAGTACCTTTTAACTTGTGGGTTGGGAAGAACCTACACAAAGAAAAAAAACATAGTTCGGAAATTAAGACATATTATTTAAGTTAAACCAAATATTAGACATGAGTAAGTATATACATATGGTAGTACCTTCCCCTACAGAGAACAACGGTCTCTCTCAGATCCAAATACAAGTACCCCAAGGAGTAGAGGTTGTGTTAAACCAACAGACGTGCCAAGGATGACTCTAGCATTTGTGCTGGTATCTTAGTAATTAGAGATGCTTGCTGTTGTATCTATGTCAACGATGGCTATGGAGCATCCTCCAGCAAAACAGGAGTAGCTTATGATGTGGGCATCAACGTGTACCCAGAAGAATCATGCCAGGTGATCAGGTCTATTTAGTCACAAGAGACAATTTGCTTGTCAACACCTAATGGGTACCTCGCCGTTGGGATCCATGCCCTCTACCACGTCCGTGTTCTCAACTTGTCATACTTGCATTAATAAATCTAATTCAAGTTACAGTTTCTTCATCTAATTGAACATGCATTAAAAAAATAATTAATACTATAATTAGGTAATTTATAATAATTCAATCCTATATCTAATTAATCCAACTTACAATTTTTAAATTTAATTCAATATGCATTAAAAAAAAGATAATAGAAACTATAATAAGGTAATTCATAATAATTCAATTCTAAATCTAATTCAACATACAAGTTCTAAATAGAATTCAACATGTATTAAAAAATGTAATGAAATTATAATTAGATAATTTCTAATTATCTAATCCTAAATATCTATTTCAACCTTCAAGTTCTAGATCTAGTTAATTATAAAATTTCTAAATCTAAGCCAATCAACAAAAACAATCAGTAAAGATGTGAAACAATACATTATTAATAATTTAATCAGTTTAGAAATTTTAAATTTTACCTTAAAATGCAAGAATGAAGCTATACATTGATTGGAGAGCTCTGGTACACCATGTGATTTCAAAACTCTTTGAAAGGTAAAGTGAGAAGGGCTTAGCGCATTGGTTGCTATTATTTTCAAATTTCCAATTGGTTTGTTCGTAAAAAATCTACCGTACAATAAGTTCCTTCAGAAATATCAAGAATTTTTTTTTTCAAAATTCATACCAATTTTCAACAAATTTTCAATGGATCCTTTCATTGTTCATTATTTTTGATGAATTTTTGAAAAACTTTCCAACAAATTTTTGATAGATTTCTTTTTTTTTTTTTCAAGAGCAAATATGTGACAGTTTGATTTTTTATGCTTATTTCCAATGAAAAGAATTAGTTGGAAAGTTCCCTCGAAATAACATATATTCTTATAATGAACATATTTTTCATTAATTATATACACGTTTTATTCATAATAAAATAATTTTACAAAAAATAAATAAAAGCAAATTGCGGGTTTCAAATATCCCTGTTCGGGATTCTCAAGTAACCCTTATCGTGTTACAAATATGAACTCTCTTCTTGCTATAAATTAATCTCTTATCAATTGTTTGTGTACAATAGAAACATTTATAAGCCACAAAACACTTACTTGACAAGTAAATGCAATTCTTATTTAACAAAAATTCTAAAGAATAGAAAAATAATTTAAAACAAGAAACTATCACTAATAGTAAATAATAATTAAAATTTGGGTGAAATCTTAACACATACAATATCAATAACAACAATAATAAGACATTTATTATGTTTTTAATTTAATATTACATGCATTTTCTCTATCAATTTTTAAAATAGAAATATCCTTAACAAAATTAATTAAGATTTTATGACTTTGTAGTTAGGGTCTAATGTTAATGTTTAGGGGTTCATGATTTACTGATTAAGGTTTACAGTTCATTAGTCAGTGGTTGAGCATTTATTTTTTATTTTAAAATTTTGGAAGGATGATTTTATCATTGAAAAAAATAAGAAAGAATTAATAACGAATTGATACTAAAAATAAGCGAAAGCATATAGATTTTTAAAATTATATATTTTTAATAATATTAAATACTCATTAACCAATGCTCCAAGGACATTGGTTGAGATGATGATGATTGTTATCATTATGATCTTCCCGAGCGTGTAAGGCTGTCCGCATTGCGGATTGCTTAAGGGAGTTGCTTCCCTTAAGCAATCCGATTTTAAGCAACTAGCCACTGTGAGAGAAGTAATTTTTTACACCTCAGCACTTTGGTTGCTTATTAAGCAACTGTTGCTTAACACAAAAAAGCAATAAAAAATTTAAAACAGAACCTGTGCTTCTCCACAGCCATAGATCAACCAAAAAATATATATATATAAATAATAAAATTAAAATAAAGATAAATAATAATATTAAAATAAAAATAAAAATAAATAATAAAATTAAAATTAAGATAAATAATAAAATTAAAATAAAGATAAATAATAATATTGAAATAAAGATAAATAATAAA
>JANHAO010012242.1:0-16490 GCA_026873985.1 Saraca asoca | reverse complement strand
GTGTTTTCTTTATTTTTGAAGATGAAAAAAATGTATTTAATATTATTTACAACTTTGTCATTAATGAAAATATGTATTTTTCTTAGTTTTAAAAAAAATCTAAAAATAGTTATATACAAAAACAAGGGAAAACATTATTTTACTGTTTCCTGAAAATTATTTTTTAATTACAATTTTTGAAAACAGATTGTCAAACAAATTTTTTTATTTTTGGAGAACAAAAAAAAAACTATCTTTAAAAATAAAAAACCTGCTTCCTAAACATACCCTAAGATTCCGCCAATTAATGGTTAGCTAAAAATGTAACATCATGGCAGAGAGTATGTCTAAAGGCCCGAAGTCAATGGAAATATTAGAAAAAAAATAGCTTTTACATTGAAAATGTGAATATTATTATGTTGTATATATTAACAAATCGAAAACTACTTTTAAATTTTAACTATGATGTAACAATATTGACTTGTATCAAAATAACAGGAGTAATAAAACCTATTTGTTTAGTACTATGATAAGACTGACTTTTTCCCACGTGACCCAAAAATCAAAAGCATCACGAAGAAGCCGTTGGGATATGTACAACAAGGAGCTGGTTTACATCCTTAGCTCTGTCCATTATCCTAAATTTGGGTAAATTGGGTTAAATTAGTTAACTTTGATTTGACATAAAAGACAAGAAAAGTGATACACTCCATTTTATAGATTATTTTGTCCCACCATACTTGCCATAAAATTAAATTAATTAGTTATATAACTTATGACTTGACACTTCAAGTGGGGGTAATTTCATTAAATAACAGTGAATTTATTTTTAACTTATAGTTATAATTAATTAAAATAATATCGATAATTATTTTATTTACAATTAATTAATAATTATAGTCATTATATCGAAACAATCAAACTTGTTGGTAACAGTCAATTAACATCACTGATGGAATCAAAGAAATATGATTGTTGGAATTAAAGAATTGTGACTCATCATTATGTGATTCAAGGTGCAACTTTTCAAAAGTGACCATTCATTTACTATAAATATGGATTTGATCCAAGTGCAATCCAAAATCCGCACTAATACTTCTTTTCTTTATCTTCTATCTAATATTATTCTATAAGGAAGTATTTTAAGAAAGTATTCTACAATTGTTATAGTTTAGTTGGTGATTTTGATTAATCCTGAAAAGATGATTTGTCATCTTAACTTGACAACAATTCTAATGAGGACGAATTATGCCTTAGAGATATTGTAATTCTTACATACTTAAAGTCACTTTTATCAACTTCCCTTGTTTCTAGCTTTAACAAATTTAACAAAATCAAATACCAAAGTTCAAAAGGAAGGGATCAATTGACACAGGTGTAAGAGTTTGAATACTTAAATTAATTAATAACTTTTTTTTCTAGAAGATGATTTTCTTCTATCTAACTGTTCATTTACAAGTAATTATAATATGTATCTTGTGTACCAAATTTGAGAAATTTGAATCATAATAAATATGGAATTAATTAGTTAAAATTTACTTAGATTTGAAAGACTTATTTTATATCAACTTTAAAGTTTATTGATGGGATAGTAATTAATTTTGGATTAATGTAAAATTTTATAAGCATAACTTATACAATGAATTGATTAAATTTAACAATGAATTTTACGAAAAATTTATATTATAAAAAATTAATAATGATGTAAGTATATTTTTTTTTTACTAATATTAATGTCAATTAATCCCCCCAATTTGGAGTTTATGACAAGATCTTAAAGAACAATAGTAGATACAAACCTTATATTAACTAATGTAAATGAACATAACAAGGACAACTTTCGCACAATCTTCCCAATAAAAAAGTGAAAACATTACCACATCCAGCAAAAAATGTTTTTCTATTTTTTTGGCAACTATATAGCATTTTTCTGAAACTATATTAATAACAACATATTGAGCTTTTATAGTGGATTAGTATACACAATCTTAATTTAAAAAAAAATTCTAAGATACTGCACCTCAACTAAACATAAACAGAAGTATGGTAATTAATTTTTATATTTGCACAACTTTATCAATCAAAATCTAAGTAACCAATCAATTATGAGTAATCAAATAAAATAATAAAATCACATTACATGATATTCTTCAAATACTTGGTTCATTTTTTCCCAGTGACTCTTTGCAGAAGAAGATTAAAGTCTATTAAGAACTCCCATTAAATAGACAAGATTAAGCTTAGTACACATTAAAGTACATAAAAAAACTTGTTTAATCAAAAGCATATGAAAACAAGACTTCGTTAAGCCTATCTTAAAACATAAATGGACAATCCTTTATAACTTCTTTAACAAGTCATAAGGAATTTTACAATTATAGCAATAACCCGTGTTAGACTAATGCAAAAGAGTACCCCATATATTTTTTTAAGACAAACTGAGTCTCTTTTGTGCCATCTCCCTAATAATTTAGATATTAAGAATATTAAGGCATCAAGATCTTTCATATTAAGAATATAAAATACACATTTTTTATATGCTAGAAAACACATATTTTTCTAAGACAAAGTGAGTCTCTTTTGTGCCATTTCTCGGAGCCATTTTTATCTCCATAAGAAAACACACATTTCTATATGCTAAAAGAATATAGTCTATATATAGAATCAAAATAGCAATCTCAGCTCCCACTATTTTCATATGCACTCAATAATCTTCATAATTTTAAACAAAACTATGTGCTTTAATAATTTCATGAGATATAGATTTTATTATTAAGATGCTTGTTTAGGATATAAATTGATCATATTTTTATTTCATAGTCTCTTGGTAATTTTTTTTCTTGGGAGAAAACACTTCTCTTTATTCAACATTACAAAAAAATTTACTATTTTTGACAGAATTGTATGTCTGAAAAAGTGATCAAAATTGAAAAGATCATTAGTTGCCGACCACAACAATCTATCAGAAATCTGTCATACAATAAATTTCATCAAAAAATAGGCACAAATTTTAAAAAATTCTATTCATTTATTCAAACAGATTTTCGATGAAAAATTCATCAGAAAATTCAAAAGTTATATCACTATCTGGTTACACAATCCCTCTTCTCTATTTTCCTGTCTTCTGCTTCATTCACCACACCAGCTTCTTCTTGTCTTCCCAGCTTGATTCTTGTGCTTTAAGGTATTTTTCACAAATTTAAACTAATTACATTATTCTTATTACTTTGTTTTACATTTTTATCAATTATTTTTATTGATTTATTACGTTTTTCATGAGTTAATTAGCTTTTCTTAATTTGATGTATGTGGTTTTAGGCTTAAGTTTTCTACAAATCTATTTGGCAGTTTTCTTGCTTGGACACTAAGATTAGTATATGTTTTAAATTATTAATTAATTGAGCAATTATATATATTTTTTGAATTAGATTGAGTAGGATTAAGTAGTTGGGTGATTTAGGAATTATATACATTTTGAATTCAATTAAGTAAGATTAAGTAGTTAGATATCATAGTTAATAGTATTGTTGACATTACTTTAGAAATTATGTATATTTGTTACTTTGTATTTGGTGAATAAAACTATTGAAATTGAAATTTCGTATTGTTAGAAAATGAATGTAGCTACAATTATGGAAACTCTATAGAAAATGTTTCTTAGGAGTTAGGATGAAATATTGACAAACTTTTCTATGGTTTTTACATGTTTGAATATATTTAGTAAATAGGAGAAATATATATGTAAATGAAGACATGTATGAAGACTTAACATATTTGAATGTAAACTTAAAAAAATAGAATATGGAAATTCCAAAACACCTTAGGTGGATGTGTGATAGACTTCTTCCAGGACATAGTGGATATAAGATAGATTTTCTTAATAGAGTGGAAGAACTTATCGATTTTGTAAAAACTCAGCCAATTTATTTATATGATGATCAAATAAGGCATTTATCCCTAAATATAAATGTAGAAAATTTTTACCTTATGATGAAGTAAAGATTGATTTGCATAGATTTGGATTTAGATATGACGTAAAGTGAGATTGGATCTAACAAAATACTACAAAATAAGGGAGTTTGAGCCTAAAGAGGCTACAAATAGGAAAATATATAAGCCTAAAGCTTCATATACCTGAAGCATGGATGATAGAAGGATAGTTTGTGAGTGAGTCAAGAAGTTGGGGATGCCTAATGATTATATCACCAAATTGGATAGATGACAGTATAAGTGATGGTAAGATACTTGGTATGAAAAGTCATGATCGTCTTATTGCCTTTTGTAGACTCCCAAATCCTATATGGAAGGACTTAACTGTGTTAAGTCAATTCTTTAAGGAATTGTGCTCAACAGCCATAGTAGAAGAGAAACTGCTTTGAATGGAATAAAATATTCCCTTAATAATATTCAAGCTTGAATGAATCTTCCCATTAGGTTTTTTTAACTCAATAGAGCATTTTCCCATTCATTTGCCATTTGAAGTAAGTGTAGGTGACCCTATGCAATATTGATAGATGTATCCATTTGAGAGATTTCTTAGATGGTTGAAGAAGAAAGTTGGCAATAGAGCTAGACCCAAAGGAAGTATTTGTGAAGCTTATTTGACTAAGGAGATAGCTCAGTTTTGTTAATACTATTTCGGCCCTAATGCCAAAGCATAAGAGTTAGTAGGAATGATGATTGGGATGACAATGTAAACCTAGAGCCTATTCTTTCAATCTTCAATCTTCTAGGATGCTCCTTTGACTTTTTCCAAAAGCAATATTTGGATGAGAAAGAATTGAAATCAATCACAGTACATGTACTTTTAAATTGTGAAGAAATTAAGTCATTTAAAGAGTATGTATTTGTGTAGCTATCTTAATAAATCATTCCATATCTTCAACTTTAATTTATAACTCAAATTTAGAATACTAATTACCTAAATTATTATTTGCCATAATATGTTTGTTCATTAGTTAAAGACTATGTATTCAAATATGCAAGATGAGGACTCATCAATGCTTAATTCGCATCCTAGTTTCACTCTTTTGTAAGTATAAATAATAATTATTTGTCCTATGGAATAGTGAGGTATGTGTGAAAGGCATAGGGAATGTCACACTAGGGGAAGATGACTTTTATGGCATTCTTAAAGAGATTGTACAACTTGAGTATCCTCAATTGCTGATCAAAATGGTGGTACTTTTGCATTGTGAGTGGTTTAATCCTATGTTAGGCCACGGTGTAAAAGTGCAACCCCAATATGGCATAGTTGAAATGAAACATACAAGACTATATGTCAAGTACGATCCTTTCATCATTACATAACAAGCAACTTAAATGTATTATACCCATGAACAAAAAGAGATAAGCAAGGTTGGCGAGTTATTATAAAGACCAAGCCTCATGGAATGGTCAATGATAAACACATAGTAAATGCTTACCAGGATGACAATACATCATAAGCACCTCATTTGATTTTAGAAGATAATTCAATTGTTAACTTACATGATGAAGATGGTGGATACGAGGGGGTGGATGGGCCAATAGATCTACAATAAATAGTCAATGTTGTCAAAGACCAAGAAGAGGATGACAATGATGAAGAAGAAGACACAAAAGAGGAATATGACAAACGATATTATGATTCGATAAGTGACATGTTAATTTGTTGCCCACATGAATGTTAAATTATTTATTCACTTAACATATATATGATTATTTTCTACTTATGTCATGTGTGAATATTTTCATATGAGAGGCCACAGGGGTGGACAAGGTAAAGGACCGCGATACTAGGGATGAGGTTCCCTATAAGATTCCTCTAGTAGCAGTTCTTATACGATGGCTAGTCAAAGCCCGTTGACTATCATTCTTCCTAGCTACACTTTTATACCCACACCCCGACCTACTCTTAGCCAGATGAAGCCACCTAAATAAGCATCGGTGCAGCAACAATCGTCCCTAGATACATATGGACACCATCACAGATGCCGTCACCATCTTCAAATGCAGCATCTGCCCTAGGACATCCTCCACTCCCTGGGGCACCTATACTTGGTCCTGGGAAAACCCTAATGTCTTATAAGATGAGGTATGCATTCTTAATTATGCCAGATATTGTTTTGACATGAACTTTATTTTTTAATTTCTTAACTATGTTTTTATTTGTTTATGTTCTACCTAACCCAGGAGCCAATAGATACCATACATCACATCATTATGAGCAAGTATGAGGGTGTATAGCTTACACGGAAAAGAATTCCGGAGCCCACTTGGGGGATGTTAGATTTGGAGTTTGGGTTAAAGTTTCTATACTTTGTTTATAATCTAACTTTCTTTTTTTAACTATTCTCTAATTATTTAATGCTTTCATTATTATTTAATTATATAAGCATTGGACATGGACCCTTCTTAAGAGAAGGACATGTGGAAGAACTTCAACCACAACGGTTTCACCAAAATAAAAGGTATCATGGATAAGGTGTGCAAGAAAAAGCCCACTCAGCCCAACTAGATCTAAGACCAAGAGTGGGAGGGGCTTCTTAGTTATTGAAAGGACCCTAAATTTAAGTCCCAAGTCTGAGCAGAGTAAGAAGAATCAGGCATTGGATGCAGGCAGACAGGGTTCCTCCCTGCACACTAGTGGTCCATCCTTATAGCAAAGCATTGGTTATGCATAGTAACTTTATTTAAACTCAATGTTATTTATGTCATTTACATTGTTGTATTCACATTCATACCATAATCTATACTATCCATGAAATTTTTCATATTGTGCAAATAGCCAAGATTGGGATTGAGCCATATGTAGATAGCTTATTTTGCCACACCCACATCCAAAAAGACGACCATCGTGTTTCGCCTAAAACTGCACTATGCTATGTAAGTAGCTTTTTTAACTTGCATTTTTGTTATTTGACATGTATTGTATGTTTAGTAGTAAAATATTACATTTATAATATCAAAAATTAATTATTTAAATATGTAAGATCAACAACAGAAAGGAGGATTTGGTGTAGACTCAGATGCAAGAAAGCACTAAGGACACCTGGGAAATAGTTGGTGAAGTGGCCTAGCCATTTGACCTTGATTTATGTGTGTACACTATAAAGGATGAAGAAAGGA
Source organism: Saraca asoca (assembly GCA_026873985.1). Classification (NCBI taxonomy): domain Eukaryota; kingdom Viridiplantae; phylum Streptophyta; class Magnoliopsida; order Fabales; family Fabaceae; genus Saraca; species Saraca asoca. Next base: position 9,401 of record JANHAO010012242.1, on the reverse strand, counting down.
TAGATATGTGGGTTAAGATCTGAAGCCATCATAAGGACAGTTGCATTGGCCACTACATCTCACTCCGATAGCATTTCTCTTATTGTGATGCAGCAGCTTATGTGCACTGTTGCTGAGATGTAGCAACAAATGTAAGTCATTTACTTTTAGACGAAGCAGCTTTTGCAGACTCAGCAGTAAAGCTAGGAGTCACCACCTTCTACTTATCCATATGGCCATCGACAACCCCCTACATACACTTACCGGCAACCACTCGCTTACATGTACCCACCACCACTACAACCTCCATTACAGCTAATTTAACCACCATTAACTAGAGCATCATCATCACATACTTTAGCAACTAAGGGATGGACGAAAACTGGTGAGCCGTAGCAGTAAGAGGATGTTACTTAGGATCTAGAGATTGATAAATTCATCTCTGATCTTGGGATGCAATAATATTTTAATGTATTTTATTTGGATGACAAGTTTATATATTATTTGATTTGAAAAATACAATTTATGAATTATTTTACTAATTTTATATATTGATTTCACTAATTTTTTATTTTTAATAATAATTTTTAAAAATTAGAATTAAAAAAAAAATAATTTCCAATTGAATTCAAGGTTAAATTAATTAATGGAGATTATTTTTAAAAAATTATAATACTTTTAAAAAAATTATACATATTCTGATGAATTTCTAATGGATTTTGGATCGAAGTTCGATGGATTATTGACAAAATTTCCAATGAAGTTTCAACGAATAAAATAGAAAAATAAATTTTTGTCCTTTCAAATTTTCCAACGATGGTTTATCCAAAGAACATTTTCTATCGAAAATTTCATATTCCAACAGAAAATTCTTAATTTCTATCAAAAATAACAAGTTTTTGGTAGTGTAATTAGCCTTTGAGAAACTTTAAATTGGACTCATAATTTTCATAAAAAATGACTCCTATATAAGAGTTTTATTGCAATCAAAATTTTCCCTTAATAATCATCTTATATATTGATTCGTATGACTTATACCCTTTTAATTACTTTGGATAACCAAGAAACAAATGCCCTTTTGGTTTTGTTAAGAATTTATCTTTAGTAGGATTAGACATAATAACATGAACAACACAACCCCAAACGTTCATATAATTCATCTTAAGTTTCTTATTAATCAAAAGTTCATAATGAGTTTTCTAAATAGACATAGAAGGAATTTTATTTAAAATATATATATTAGTGAGAAAACACATCCAAAAAGTAGTATAAAAATTGGCAAGAGCCAAAACTATTTTCAACAAGGTTTAGAAACTACATTCTATTCAAGTATACTTGGCATACTATGTAAATGAACAACACCATCCTTACAATGAAATTATCAAACAAGTTAAATTAATATTCTCTATCACTTAGAAAGGAAATATCTTAATCCTTTTACCAATGACATTCACTACTTCCAACTTGAATTGCTTAAAAGTTTGTATTGCCTCACTCATATTATGTAAAAGATGCAACTTCCAAATTATGAAAAACTACCAACAAAATTGACTATTTCTATCAAGCACACTCATAAGAACATAAATATTCAAGTTAATTATATCAAGAATGTTTCACTTCTATTAGCTTACGAGGGGAAAGGAAGTTTATTCATTTTCCTATACAAACCACTTTCACAAATTGAAAATTTCCTTTTTCTCATTATTTCTAGCAAGCTATCCTTAATCAAAATCCCTACCAAATGACCCAAACAAAGATGAAAAAGATAAAATTCATTGGATTAAATATTAGGAAATTCACTCACAACATTTTCATATATATTAACTTGATATATTTTTAAGGTTCTAAATCTTTTTATAACTTTATCTCCTTCATACATGACCGATTTTTATCTCCAAAGAAAATTCAAGTTACTGTGAACAATTAACAAGCAATTTTTTTTTTATCAATGGAACATAAAAACAATATTCTATATTATATTTTCATTTTAACTCATAAGTTTTAGATCCTTCAAAGGAGTTTTATCATCATTTCCCATAAAATTGAAACCTTGACCACTATCAATATTTTTTTTTTCCTAAACCCATGAAAATCATTAAAATCTTGAATCACTTTACCAACTAAAAGGCTTAACATAAGAAACACAATATTTACAAGAAATCACTCACTGCATTTAGGCTCTATTTTATTCCTTTTTTTATATATAATAATCCTTTTTAATGTAGCCAAATTTGTTACTGTGAGAACATCTTTAGTATGAAATAGTCATCTTATTCTTCTAAAAAAGAAATTCCTATAATTTTGAAATTAAGATTTCATCCCCTTACTTGTTCAAACTCTTATCTGGCTTCAATTATTAATTGAAAGCTCAAATTTGATAATTGCCTTAAGTTTTCCAACAACCTTTGCATCATTTTAGTGATCAAACTTATAAATAAGATCATGGTCAAACTCTCCAATGAGACTCAACTAATATATGAAATGATTAATAAATATATATGACTTTGGCATAAATTTTATGATAGTAGAGACTATAGTTTTCTCATCAATAAATTTTACTACAAAACTTAAACCTCTCACTACCAAAAAGACACGCCATTTGGCAACAATTAAATAAACCACCGTTAAATTTCATTAATAGCAATAGTTAACAAAACTGCCTCAATGTTTTATAGGATTTGTAACATTAGCAGCAGTTCTACTATTTTAAGCCCCAAATTAACTGGAGACAAAACCACTTTTGCAAATTGACTAAAAACAAAACCCCAATACCTTTGCATTTTACCTCTACATTTTTTACTGAAAACGAAACCCTAGACTCTTTCATCTCGCCTTTTACATCTGTGTTTTGACTGAAAATGAAACCCCAGGCCCCCATGCTTTCCATCATCAACCTCGAAGAAGAATAACCCTCTCCAATATTGAGTAGTAGCCACTACTCATCATCAATTCCAGTGCTTGTAGTCAAATGGGGTTTGTTTTGCTTGCAGTCAAACAGGGTCTCTACCCTAATTTAGGGATCATTCCCTATCTACTTCAGTAAGCTATTTCTCTTTTTAACATTTTCGTTCTAAATTTCTAGTGATATGGCTTAACTTCTTTGAAAAACCAGAGTAGTTTATTATGAATGTATAGATTGTACATCAATTCCTGTTTGATGTTATATCAGAGTCAGACAAAGCAGTTTATTTAATGTATGTTGAGTTTAATTAGGACTATCCTTCATATGAAAGAGTTAGTTAATAGAAAATTAGTGAAGAAAATATGCTATAAGTTCTAAACCTGTATTTGTATCCCAACCTTTTTGTCTAAGGCTACCACTCCAAGAGTATTGCATAAAATGTCAACTTTCTCCAGTTGTTCTACATTGTATTCTATAGTTTTGTTAGTTTCTGAATCTTGTCTTTGGTTATAGACTTATAAAGTGAACTCTTCAATCAAGTAATATCTTACAAAAAACAAGAAAACAAAGCTAGTGACTGCCAACACAGCATGTAAAAAAAATTATTTTACTTACAAAAAAATATCTTTCTCTAGAAAGAGTTAACTAGACTTATGCAAGTTGACTTTATAATTATGTAGATTTTTGTTAACACCAAAATTTGGTCAACAAGTTTGAGTTCAATATCACCCCTAACTACAAATGGAATATAGTAAAAAATAGAAAAGGAAGATAATGGAAGAGAAAAAAAATAGCAAACACCAGAAGTTTTATTGTGGTTCGACTAAAGCCAAGTTGGCCCTTACATCCACGTTGGTATTTGATTATCCACTAAAGGACTGCTTTACATAGTTTGAATACAACGGCAATATTCTCCCATAGTGTATGGTGCTCTCTTTGTATTCTGGTAGATTTTTTGCATATAAAATCTTCCTCTCCTTTTACGGTGACCACCCCTTCCTATTTATAGGAGGGGGAGGGTTACAAATGTAGTTTTACAAATAACAGAATGATTATTTCTGTCGCTTCGAGCATTTAATGCTTGGCGTCTGGTAATTAATGCTGGCCAAATCAATGTCAGACTTTTGAGGAGCTGATGTGTAGGTTTGGAGGCTAAGCTATCAGTTAGAGAAGTGTGTCTAGGATTGCTAACTAAGCTCCGTACATGCATCTGGCTTGTTGACCTCATGACCTGGTGTTATGCTGATGAGCGAGCTGGAAGCTTTGGCCTACCTCACTATTCTCGCTTGGCCATTCTCCTTAAGGATGGTTAGGATGGTGGTCTTCTTACTGACATATTGAGGGCCTTCTTAATGAGCTGCGCTCCTTGCTGCGATATTGCTCGAGGTCTTTAGCTCGTGCCTGATAGATTGGAATCTTTGCTGAGTGACCTTGATCTTTAATCTGGGCCTCCATCTGGTTAGCTGTGCCTCTTATTGGACCGTTGGCGGCCCAAATCGTGCTTTCTGGAAAATGCCCATAATATAAGCCCCCTAACTCTCAGCTTGCTTTACGGGCTGGGAGTTGCCACTGATAGCCAAAGTATTTATCTGTACTTTGTAAGACAGATAAGTCTTCACATTTAGACAAGTGTGTTGGCATTCCTGTCTTTCTAACTTTCATTTCCCCTACTTTAAACTATACTTCTCACTATGCGTAGTTCTCAGCCGTTAACGTGGTGACCTCATTTTTTCTGGACCGTCCAATCTAAAATAGCCAAATGTCCTTTAGGTCATTTGGTGAACCAGGATTGATTTATAAAGCCTATGAAGCTCCCCTTGCTTCTCCATGAGATTGCATGATGGATGCTTTTGTTAAACTCTTTATGCTTTCAGTAGTTTGGCTTCTGATGAAGCTCTTTGGGGTGTGCATGGTCTGTTGCAAAGGCTTTGGGGGTGCAAATGGCTCGTTGCATGTAGCTTCCCTTGATAACTTCTCTTGTTGGCTCCTGGGAAGTCTTGTATAGATCTTAAATTATTTCTTAACGGCTTTTCCATGAAGTTTAGCCTTACTAGCTAGATTCCTAACTCCTTTTTGAATTGCTCAGGGTTTGAGTAAGGAAGGGAATCGTTGGTTGAGAAAGGCTATAAGCAGGAGTAGCCGTGTTGGTGGATGTTTCATCTGATGGGAGTTTTCTCCTGGAGGCTAGTTCTCCTTCTTCTTGTTGAATTAATAGCTTCAGGCTTTTACTTTATTCTTATATGTGAGATTTTCTGATGTAAATCTACCTCATTGAAGAAGGTCTTTTAATAAAACTTCAAGCACTACGTTCATGTCTTTTGCATTTATAAGCTCGTTATATCGCTGACCTAATTGGTTGTCAACAGCAAGATGGCTAACTCCTACAAAATCATAACTTGTTAACTGTTATAGAGATTGTTTAACGGGCTTATCAACCCCAATTATTAAAAGTAAAATTTACGTCACTAAGCTTAAGCCAATAAGTTTCAACTTAAAGGATATGTGCTGCATGTATGGCCAATCGACTGTGTTGGTTCATTTTAATCGGCAGGAAGCACGAGCACTTGAATGCCTTTGAGGCCAAGTTTAAATAGTAGGGTGCTTAAGCATCTTTACTGTCACGAGACTAAGTTTCCATACGGGCTACATATTCATTTCAATTCATGGAAAAAGTTTGGTGCTCATGGCATATCTCAGGCGTGAGGTCTTAAACTTGTCCGTGCAAGATTTTTATGTGAGAGCACTTCTTGGATGCAGCTCGCACAAGATTTTTGTATATGGATAGCACTTCTTACACTTGAGGTCTCAAAATTGCTCGTGCAAGGTTTTTGTGTGTGAAGCACTCCTTGGACACGGCTCAAGCAAGATTTTTGTGCACGGCTAGCATTTCTTGGACACGAGGTCTTGAAATTGCTTGTGCAAGGTCTTTGTGCTTAAAGCACTCCTTGGACATGGCTCACACAAGATTTTTATGCATGGCTAGTACTTTTTGGATGCGATGTCTTGAAATTTGTGCAAGGTTTTATGCATGAAGCACTCCTTGGATGCGGCTCATGCAAGATTTTTGTATGTGGCTAGCACTTCTTGGATGTGAGGTCTCAAAATTGCCTGCGCAAAGTTTTTGTGAGTGAAGCACTCCTTGGACGCAGCTCGCACAAGATTTTTGTGCATGGCTAACACTTCTTAGACATGAGGTCCTAAAATTATGTCATGGTCTAGTGCTATGCGACCTGCGACCCTAATAAATCGTTTGGTACTCCCATTCGTCACACGCGTGACTTTTCAATTTCCAATGATGGCTAGTAATAATTATTCCCGATATTAATGCGCGTGTGCTACATCATCATGAGCTAGCCGCTATCCTCCCCCGGGTCATTGGATCATATGTAACTGACAAGCCCTTTAATCCAATGGTGGGATTGAGTCCCTTTATAAATTGGAAGGGCCTTCTCTCTCCCTCTCAGTTGCCATTCAAAAATTTTCAGAGCTTCAATTTCTTCTGCTCGTCTACTTTCCTGTCTGCTATGACATCTCTTTTGCCGTTGATTTTCGTCAATTCTAGTATGCTTTTTTGACCGTTACCCAGGCTTTCAAACCTTCTACGTCCATAAGTCACTGTATGTCCCCTTTAACCTTACTTTTCTATGTGTTTTCCTCTTTTGTAAGGAGTAGGAGACTTGATTGTGATCGGTTAAGAAATGATAGTGTTGATAGATAGAGTTAGCTTAGATGCTTTGTTGTGTTAGGATCGGAATAGCTGGGGTACCGGTAGACTTTTAGGATTTTAGACGTTGATTTTAGTCTTTTGGGATCCTGCGATTCAGCTAGAGTGTCCCCTCCGTTTGTCGGGGTTCGGGTTATCGATGCGGTGACATAGGGTGTGCATAGCCTGTGGTATAGGGGGTCGTTAGTCTTAGTCTTCAATACGGTTCGCTCTCAGTGACCTGACCAACCTTTCTTTTTTTCTCTTTATGTAAATGGAAGCAGGTCATGCATGTTGCCATCATATAATTAGGAGTGAGGATAATGAACCAGACTCATCGTAGAGTGTGGGGGTTGTGCGACATGCCGATGAAGCTACTTTGAGTGGGAGGGAGGTCGCTCCGAACTTTAGTGCCCGTCCGGGCCATACCAAGGGTAGAGGGGTCATTGTAGGGCAGCGTCTCGATCATCAAGTATTCAAGTTACATACATCAACTGTGTGCCTTTGCAGTGTTCAAATCACAATTCAATCATGCTAGATCCCTAAAGGGTGTAGTACCATGGTTCTTGCCTCGAACGATTATGCTTCCCATCCTCCTTGGGATTTTATAGCTATCGGTCTCCTGCATCTCATAGCAGGAAAAAGATTCCTGATACAACCCTTCATCATTAACTTCTTGAACCAAATAAAACTTAGCCCATTCCAGCTCACACCTAACTCTTACACTTCATTTATCTCGTTAGCCTTAATCCATATAGGCAATGGCCTTCCACCATCGTCACCCGAAACTTTGTGTTACTTGTACGACCTGAGGTGCATGAACTCGAAGGACGGGCTTTACTATCTCTCAGCTCGACAGATGCCATATAAGAGCATCCTATCGAAGGGGGATGCCAAAGGAAAGTCCAACGCGGGGTGTTATAAGCCACGCTGGTTCTACATCTTATGCCACTCATTACGCTATCTTAGAAATTTTGATTTTGTTCTTGTTCCATGTAGGTAGACTGGGATCAAGTGAGTTTAATGGGTTTTGATACTTGTTTTTTATTTTGACCTTTGCTTGATTATGCAGACGGGACTGGCAAAAGATCGATGCTAGGGGCCAAAGAGTTGGAGATCCAATGACCTTGAGAATGACTTTCAGTTTGATGAAAGCCTCCTTTATTATTACAAGCTTGCTCTAATGAAAGACATCAAGGTCACTAGAGGTAGGAATTCACCGAGCAATAGAGGTCAGGCCTATAAACTTCGATGACTACAATAAAGTAATAGAGCTAATCCCTAGGACGCCGCCCTCGGATAGCAAAGAAGAGGTCCCTTTGGCCCACGAGATCGATTCGGCTTCAGTCATTGCAGAATAGCCCCCAGCTCTCGAGATCGAGGTGACTCTAGTTGTTGCAGACTAACTAGATACTCCAGTTACGGTTCCATTGCAAGAACCAGCCCCCACACTATGACCTGAAGAAGTAGTTGCAATCGACATCGCTAATCCCTCTGATCCTCCCCCAAAGAAGCAGAAAGTTGACATAGGGAAGAAGAAAGTGACCTCTCGCAAGTATACGGTGTCAGGGGTTGAGAGTGCGAGGCCATTAGCTGAGCCCGACTCTAAGATAAAAGGATATGCTCATACCTTCGTTGAGAACATCAGCACGATCTTGGGATATGGTGGTTGGGTCGAGGTGTTGGAGGCTGAGGAGTTCACTATTAGGAGGTTTGTAGGATATATGGCTCCTCATGGCCTAGTGGTAAGCATTGCTCCTTGTCTTAGTCACTCTATTTACTTCATAGTCTAACCTTGTTATTTGTTCTCGCAGAACTTACTGACACTGATGAAGATTGAAGAAGCACTCCAAGGCCAGGATGACATGAAGTCTGCTCTAATGGACGAACTGGCTATTTTAATAGCTGAGGTACTGGAGTTGAAGGAGAAAATTAAAGACATGGAAGCCACTCTGTCCCATGAGGTAGAGCGTCACGAAGCCACTATGATAGATTTTGGCCTTACTACCAATGATCTAAATAAGGCCAAGATAGAACGATGAGGCCCAGTTATAGGCATAATTAACGATTAAAGTGGCTGACACTACCAAGGAGAAGGCAAAATTTGTAAAATAACAAGTCAAGGCTACTGTTGAAGAGTTGAGGGCACTAAAGGGGGAACTTGAGATTGCTAAAGAGAAATCAACTAAGATCAAAGCAAAGACATCCTCGTTGGTGGCAGAAACAACCAGGGAAACGAGGACCAAAACTTATGCTTCTTTCTTCTACATTTTGTGGGAGAGACACATTGAGCTGGGTTTCTCTTTCTTTGGCCCTCAAGCTTTGGAGGCTATGGAGCGTTACAAAAGGAGAGCTGCTAAGGCTAGCTCCTCAATGAAAGGATAGAGTGCTAAGACTATAGTCCTTCCCATTAAAGTTGTTGTTCAAGGAGAAGGGGACACGCAGGTCACTGATGCTCCTCCAACAGTTGAAGTTCCTGAGGCTCCAGTTCGCCATCCCTGACCTGATGAAGACCTTGCTCCCAAGGCTTCGGCTTCTTAGGACATAAGCTTTGTAACTTTGATTTTCTTTTCTAAGGTTTGTAATGAACTTCGTGGACAATTTATATAAAATAAATTTATTGTGATGAAAGCTGATTATATCTCTCTTTGTTTCTTTCATACTTGAATGTGCGAAATTGTTTGCTTATATTAGGACAAAAATTCAATATGCTATATTAACTATTATAACATGTTACTTTACATTGAGTTCTCTTCGAATCTTATTCCATAAGGAATTCAAAGAATTATATACACATTTACAACAGACTAACTCTTA
>JANHAO010012241.1:0-16699 GCA_026873985.1 Saraca asoca | reverse complement strand
ACATGACCCAGTTAGTTTGGGAAAACATAACTGGTAATCGTGATCTTGTCTGACCCGCTTGGAGATACTGTATGGAGCTACGTCAACGGTTAATCTCTAGTGATGATCACATGACTGATCCTTTGACTTGAGATTGAGGGATGTCTTTTACATGGAAGGTTATGCTTTGACCAAGTCAAACGTGACTTTAACCACGAGGAACTATAAAGACTTATTTGGACATTTCTGGAAATGTAGTTAGGCATTGCCTAATCAAGATAGGATTCATTACCACTCTTCGGAGTTGATATCCATGGCCACTCATCAAATTGGTTTGACTTGGTAAATTCCTGGTAGGATAGAATCAAGACTCGAATGGGATTTGAGTGCTCAGATTCGTTTGAGTCAAATAATTTATGATGTTGAGAAACTATGATTAGTTATAGAGGTTGACTGGTATTCATACCTCTGACTGATTGGATATAGGTAATGAAAGGATTGTATCATGCATTGTGTGCATGGTAATGTACACTAAGATCAGCCATAGATAGGCTTGTCACCATTATTGACCTCGCCGAAAATTGGGTAGCTATAATGGCTTGCTAGAGTCTGGTTATAGCTTAAAGTCAAAGTGATTAATTTAAAGAAATTGATCATAATATTAATGGGATTAATTTTATATGCCTGCAAATGGTTTGAAGGGTATTTTGGACTTTTGCTAACATTTCGGATCACATGCATAATGGGGAACGATATGGCCAAAGTTTGTACATATTTGATGTTCAGGGACCAAAATACAATTTGGTGAAAATTGCTGGGGCCAAATTCAAGTTTATGGAAACTTGAGGGGCTATTTTGTAAAAAGAAAAAATTATTTTTCCTTGCCCCTAAACGACGTCGTTTTGGCCTTAATGGCTTGGCCAGAATGATGCCATTTCAGCTCTCCTTCTTCCTTGCATTTTGGCTCAAAATGTTTCGGCCAAGTGAAGGGGGCACTGTGCAAGGGAGAAGAGAGGCCGAGAGCTTCGTCTTCCTTGGGCGGTAGGAGGGGTCTGGACCGGCGGAGGAGAAAGAGTCACCGAAAAGGTTTTGGTGTGTGCAGCTCCTTTCCCTTGTCTTGGTTGAAGAGTTTGGCTAAGAGGAGAAGAGTTCTCTAAGGGTGTTCAGCCATGGCAGAACCAAGAGGGAAATATGAAGGCCAGAAGTGTTCCGATGACTTTTTAGCTTTTTCTTGGTCCAATCCAACTTTCGAGAGCTTGCTAGCACAAGGAAAGGAGCTGTAGAGGCCGTGGGAAGAGTTCTCTGACGTGGATCTCCAGTGAAGACAGGATGTGTAGATTGCTTGGTGATTGGAAGATTCAACACATTCCGCTGTGTTTGGAGCTGGATTAAAGGTTAGTTTATCTCACTCTTGCTTTTAATTTAATTTATGTGATACATTGGAACCTCAACCCAATGGATCTTGGCAGGTTTGTTTGGCCAAGAGTGTGTTCTCCCCTTATTTTTTTTTTTTAAATTTCGGCCTCTTGGAGTAGAGCAAACCTAACACAATCCTTGTGGAAACTTTTCCATTGCCAAGCATCGAATAGAAGGATGTCGTGATTACAACTGATATGGCACAAAGCTCATGGATGAGTCTAATCTTGAGGTATTTACAAAATAATGAGTTGTTAGAAGGCAGGTTGGAAGTGCACCATATGCGAGCCTGAGTCGCTAGATATTGCATCATGGATGACATACTTTATAGAAGGGGCTTTTCAACCCCATTCCTCAGATGCATCGATGGCCCTGATTATGACATCGTCTTAGAGAAAATTCATGCTAGACACTGTGGAAACCACACTAGGGGGCTATCTCTAGCTCAAAAGGCACTCCGGAAGGGGTTCTACTAGCCAACTATGAAACAAAATGCAATTAACTTTGTTAGACGATATGACAAATGCTAAAGGTTTGCTAAGGTTCCCCGAGCTCCTCCAGCCTACCTTCAACAAATGGTCAGCCCTTGGCCTTTTGTGATGTAGGGAATTGACTTGATCGGGCCTCTCCCTACAGGTCGTGGGAACTAAAGATATGTGGTAATAGTTGTTGACTACTTTATGAAGTAGGTAGAGGCAAAAGAATTGGTTAAAATCTCCTCTTCCAAAATTGAGAAATTCATTTGGAACAACATCATTTATAGGTTTGGGATTCCTTAACAAATCATAACAGACAATGGGGCCTAATTCAACAATGAATAGTAATTTCTATAGCGACTCGGGATTGTAAAAAGCTTTTTGATAGTAAACCATCCTTAAGCCAATGGGCAGGTCGAAGCTATAAACAAGATCATCAAATAGATCTTGAAGACAAAACTGAAGGACAGGAAGGGAGCATGGGTAGATGAGCTGCCGAAAGTACTTTGAGCTTACCGAACTACAGCTCGTAGCATCATAGGAAAGACTCCTTTCTTGATGGTTTACAAACCTGAAGTCATGATACTAGTGGAATTTGAAATAACTTCACATTAAGGGGTCGCTTTCAATCTAAAGGATAATAACCAACTGCTTGATGCGAATTTCAACCTCGTTGAAAAAGCAAGGGATGTGGCTTGCCTCAGGATCGTGACTTATCAATAGCGGGTTGTGAAACATTATAATCGAAAGGTCCCAGCTCGGAGCTACAGAGCAGGCGATCTCATGCTGCACTTTATCTTACCTGGAGCTCGCAAACCCAGTGAAGGGACATTAGGTCCAAATTAGGAGGGCCCATATATAATAAAGGAGAATTTAGGTAATAGAGCATACCACTTGACAAATGTATATTGGGTAGAAATCCCTCGAGCATGGAACGTTGAACACCTTCGGCCGTATTATCAATAAGTTCAAATCTTAGCTCTATAATTCTATATCATTATTCAAATCTCAATAAAAATTCTCAAAGTTCTCTTACTTTATGCAAACTCTTTGACATATCTTCAGAATGCTACTCCAGAGACAAACTGGCCTCAAAATAGTTCGACCAGAAGCCATTTAAACCACATTCAAGCTACTAACTTGACCAAATATCTTGGGAGCTATAAAGGCTAGTGCTTATTAATCTAATAATCGAGCATGAAGCCACGATTTGCTGGCAAACTATTTGACTATTATAACCTAAGAAAAGCTCAGGAAATTAATCATTCACAATGAACAAAGTTAAACATGCGTTTCAAAGAAAACAGCTCAAGCAGATGCATCAAAGGGATAATTATCTTCATTACAAATAAGCAATCCAGCTTAAGTACGTTCAGAATACTTAAAAATGAAACTGACAAAAGCCTAATGCTAAGTTGTAGTGAGGCGATTTACAAAGTGGTCAAGGCTCTGGATATATCTTGAGGAGTCGAAAGGTTGAGCAAGTCTTCCGCTATTTGTTCTGCAGATGATTCTACGGCTTTTCACTTGATTTGTGAGTTGTCTACAATAGGAACATCACCTTGAGTAGGAGGACCTTCACCACTAACACCTATACCCGAAGTTAAAGTTACCTTTGCATGCCTCATAAAATGCTAGATAGTCACTTCAACATCTCCATCGAAAAAGGTGAAGTCCATCTCTGGGTGCCTTTTCCATAAAGTAAATAGGAAGTTATCAGTAGTTTGGGAGACTGTTGCATCCTTAGCTTATGCAATCATAGTAGTAGTATCCTCCTTAGCTTGGCTGACCTCCTCCTCAACTCGAGCAATCTCTGCCTCAGCTCATGTGGCCCTATCCCTGGCTATTTCCTCCTTCTTCTCAGTGATCTTGACCCATTTCATTGCTACCTCTAGCTCGTCTTGCATCTGTTTCAGTTCATTAGTAGCTTCGTGGAGCTTCAAGATCAGTTTGGAGGCCTTGTGAATTGAAGCATCTTCAGCCTCTTTCTTAGCTGCCTCAGCAGCTCGTAGCTAGGTCTCGCAAGCTTGCAATTTCTTCCTCAACTTTGATGACTCCGCAATGGCAACAACTAAGTCCTCTTCCAACTTTTTTCTCTGTTCTTCTTGGAAGATAAACTCATCCCTCAGCTTGACCCCCTCCAATGAGCCTTGAAAAGACCAAAAATAATTCAAGAAACCTATTAAAGAGGATGAGAAGTTGAAAATGGGGAATTATACTTACTAGCATGCAATGGTGGATCATTATGCCAATCAAGCTGACCCCTTGCATGTCTATAGACTCTAGAGATTTTGTATGGTTATCCAGGACCAAGCCTACATGCTCGTAGAGGAAGCAGTAATATCCCTTTGTCATAGGACCCAGAGCATCGAGGCCTTCCCCTAGCATGCCCTCGGACTTCTCTTCTAAAGTAGTGGTAGTCTCCTTCCCTTAGTCAGTTCTTTGTTTCTTGGGAGGAGGTCCATTCGGGGATTTGAACCCTCGACCCAAAGACCTTGCTAGCCCATATGCAATCTCAATTCCTTCCAATCATGAAACAGAGATTAGCACCCATGAAGTCTCTACTGGAATAGTAGAAGAGGAAGGATGGCTAGCGTTAGTAAAGGTTGGGGTAGCAGCAGGCCTCGATCTAGGAGAATCTAGGGGTGGAGCTGTGAGAAGATCAAGTCTCACCATACTTCATTCCCCAAAGACCACTGAAGCAACCTCTTTGACCCTGCAAGCTCCAATATCCTGCACATTGTCAAGAAGCTCGGTGCCAAAGGCAGAGGAGAGCCATGTGCCCATAGAAGCTCCTCGTCGAACTTCAGGTCATTCTAGAAACCCTCAGAAGCAGCGAAGTGATTGAGTACCTCAGCCTTCTCTCCCTTTAGCTCTGGTCTTTCTTTCCTAGCTCCATCTGTAAAAACACAACAGAAGTTTAGATTTGAAACAGGGTAAAATAAGTGTCAAAGCTAGCTTACATCCTCTTAGCTCGCTTACCGGGATTCAACACAAATAAGAAGTTTTGGAGTTGACTTAAGGAAGGACAAGAAACATAAAACTAATGAGTCTTATAATGTCCTACGTTGGACTTCCCTTTGGCATTCCCCTGGGGAAAAATTTTCTTGTACTTAGATGGACGGGCTGAGAGGTAGTAAATTCCTTCTCACAGTTCTATGCTCTTAATGTTACAAAGTTTGCAAAGAACTTTAGCCAAAGAAGGTAGGAGACATTTTTTTAGATAGACAAATGCTAAGGAAGTCAGTTGGGAATACAAGTCCAGAGTCAGCTAGAAAGGGGAAAGTTTTAGCTCATTCAAAAAATCTATTACAAAAGGGAGAACTAGAAACCTAAATCTGGCATTGAGATGTTGGATGCTGATTGTTATGAATTTCGAAGGAGGGAAAGTAGCATAGTCATCGCGAGAAGGAGCTAGGACACGATAACCTTTCAAAAAACATTATACTTCAGCTAGCCCCTCAAGCTCGTTGAACTTGACACTCGAAGGATGATGTGTGAAGAGAGAGCGAGCTATAATTCCCTCGGGTCTTGAGCGAGCTGCGAACTCCTTTGTGACCTTTCCAGTCCAAGAGGTCGCCCCCTATGACACGAAGGAGCTCCCTACTCTCTTCAAAAGATTCAATATCTTTGGTCCCTATTAGGTGACAACGGTGTCTATGAGGTGGAGACATCTACATAAAGAAAAATGAATGATCAGGTCACTAAAGGCAGATTGACCCTTACTCTCAAAAAATTACCCTAACAAAAATCCTCCTATGTGAAAGGTCGTATACACCTCGAGTCACCACAATCCAAATTATAGACATAGGCAGAAGAAAGAGAGGGAGACTCAACTATTAGGCCGCTCAAGCCCAAAGAGCTAATGGGAGACTTAAACAACAATCAGAAACCCTAGCATCTACTGACAGACCAACCAAACAAGCCAAACACAACGAAAGAAAATGCACAAAGATTCAACCAACGTTCCAAATCTTATCAACAATAAATAGATAAACACGCACGAACCTCAAAACAGAAACCCAGAAACCATGAGCTAGGGGAGAAAACTCACCGTGTTAAAAAGAGGAGGAGGTTTGAAATATGAACAAAGTCAGTTTCTTAGCGGTCAAAACTTGAGCTATAAGGCCTAGAAAGTTGGAATGGTGCTGAAGGTAACGAATGGCGACGAATGGTCATAGACCTAACAGAGAGGATGAGAACAAAGAGTTTTTGAGCCTCGAATTTCTAATGATTAATGAAAAAGGGAAAAGAGTTTTCCCAGTTTGTACCACACAATCTCACTATCGGATTTAGGAATTCTTTAAATACCCAAAAATCTGACGGTTTAGTGGAAGCTAGCATTAAGTTGATGCCAACTACAACTTTTTGTCTGTGTCGTGACCAGCCTATACTAATTAAGGCGCAGCTTTCATGTGACCTATTAGCCAGTAGCTTTCGTGCGACCTGCTTAATGTGCCAGCTCAAGTGCACCTAATCACCCACTACGCACTTGACCTTGTGCTAGCTCGAGCGTACCTAATCGCCCACTGCACACTCGACCTCGTGCTAGCTCGAGCACACCTAATCACCCATTATGCACTCAACTCGTGTCAGCTCGAGCGTATCTAATTGTCTACTACACATTCAAACTCATACCAGCTCGGCTGCACCTAATCACCACTATGCATTCGACCTCGTGTCAGCTCGGGTACACCTAATTGCCCATTGTGCACTCAAACTTGTGCTAGCTTGGGTGCACTTAATTATCCACTGTACACTCAACCTCATGCTAGCCTGGGTGTGTCTAATCTCCCACTGGGCACTCAATCTTATGCTAGCCAAGGTGCAGCTCTTATGCGACCTACCTCAATACTCAGTTTATGATAAGGCACATACCTCTTGTGACCTATAGCTCGCGGCTCTCGTGCGACCTATTATTCGTAACCCTCATCCAACCTGAAGGCGCATTACTAGTTGAGACACTCTAATGCTTAAATTCATTTAATTAAGACAAATTAATGTAACCAATTGACTATTTAACTCAGCGCCTATTTAACTATGAAAATCCGTTCATGAAGAACTCGCATGCTACTTTTTTGGCAATAAATGAAGCGTTCAACATGACACACTTTGGGAAAGCAACAAAAGTTTCATTACAAAACCTCTTTCAACGAGGTGAATTTACATGAAGATGCAAAGATACAAATAGAAGCAAACCTACAGCCAACCGAGGAAGAGTTGGAACCCGACACCTACGACCATAATATGAAGGAGGAATTGGCCTTCTAGAGCCAGACCCCATAAGTAGGCTGGATAGTTCCAACTCTTCTTTCTCCTCCTTCTCCCAAGTTAAGAGCTCCTCCTTCACCGAGTAACTCTGGGTGCTTGGTGGAACCGACAGGATTGACTCGCCATGCAAGGAAACCAAAGAGCAAAGGGAAGAAACTGCATTATTAAGCATGTCTAATGGAGAGGAAACGGAGGAATGTAACAAAACTTCTTAGGATCCTTAAAGAGGAATTATCCATGAAAGCTTCCTATAAAAAAACTTCTTAGGATCCTCAAAGAGGAACTGTTTCAACAAGCTATACATATCTCGTAGAACTCCACCAAAGACCCAGGCCATCGAAAACATGAGGGGCTTAACTAAAGCACCTATTAGATCTTTCCATGGAGGAGGAAGAAAGGTTTCTCACTGCTTATATAGAACACTCTAGCTTCATCAAAGAATCTAAAGGATATATGATTGCTCTCCATCAGACGGTCTAGAAGAAAACGAGACTACCACACCAACGGCTATAAAGTGTGCATAATAGAAAGCATGGCCTGGTGTAGATAAAGCAAAAGATTGAAACTTGAAATGACAACACAACAGTCATGAGCTCAGGATACAGGTCAACAATGTGGTAGCCCTGGCTCCTGGTGTGAGCTCGGGCTATGTTACGAGCTGCCCAGGGGATACATATGAAATGCACAAGTCTAGTCATCAGCCAAAGGCACATCCCCTCAACAAACAAGTCAACCCTCAGAACTGGCATTTCAGCCTTTAAAAATCAACAATGATTTGTGTAACATTTATTGCCCGTCAAGCATATGTTGTCCGTAGTAGTGGTAATGATAGTTTTACAATTTATCAAATTACATTTGTAACCCTCTCTACTTCTATAAATGGGGGGAAGATCATTGTAATAGATATAGTGAAAAATACAAGAAGAAACTTTGGCAGAATAATGAGAGAGCTTAGATACTTTACTAAAATAAAGAAACCATCGCACAAAAACTAATAGAAATCACCGTGAACATAAAGATCAGACTGACTTTAACTTAATCACGTTAAAAACCTTCAATGTTTGCTTTATTCTTCTTTCTTCTTGTTTTTGATATTTTCTTGCATTTTTACACTCTTTTATAATAATTTAGACTTGTTGAATCCTCAATTGATCGATTACTAAAATCAACCGTCAATAATCACCTATTAAAAAAGTCACATGACAATCATCTGACTAATAGCAGTTATTAATTTTTGGATGGTATGGATGAAATCCAACTATAGATAAATTATTGATTGATAAATCCCGATTTCCAAAGTTGTGAGTAAAATCAAATCACCCCAAAGTTAGTGATGGTGAAGTAATATTTAATTTATCATATTATTTTCCAATGATACGAGCAGCTTTACTCCATAGTATATTATTCTATAACCTCCATTACACAAGCCTTGTCTAAGGAGCAGGCGTTCAAGGAACTATATATACTACAACTGAGCTCATATGAGTTGGGGGTGGAAGGGGAGACAGTAACCCAATCTTTATCAACTTTCTCAACATATGAATGCGCCTTTGGGATTGCATTGAATTCGAGTTTGTTCATCTGCTTCGCCAACTTCTTCATAAAACCCATTGAGAATATCATGTCAAAATTTTCCTCTGAATCAGCTCTGTTGGAAGAAATTTGGATCCCAATATCAGCTTTGCGTGAATTAACCAACCCAAGAAGTAGCGAGTTTCCACCGACATTTCTTTCACTAGGACAGCATATCTGCAGTAATGTGCAGGACAAATGCAACCAGGAATAAGTATGTGCTACTAATGGTTAAGAAATGGAATTTGTACCAGGAAATATTTTGAGAGTGCAAAACCTAATAGAAACATTGATATTCAAGCCTCTAATAAAAAAAATCCAGAAGGCACACATAAATTGCTAAACACAATCATAACAGGGTGTCTCAGCACAAATATTTCTGGGTTCATTCAGATTTAAATCAACTATGCCAAGTGCCAACCACCAAACAAACAATGAGAGAATCTCCAGAACAGCATTTTTAGAAACCTGAAGGTCCAGCACTGTTCTATTTTTAGAAATTCAACAGAAACATCTTTATTGGTCTGCAGCTTGTGTTAAATGGAATCATAGTTTTGGCTATCACAAAGGGAAAAGTGAAATTGGCAGAACCACCAAACCATAAAGCAGTGAAGAGCCAAGAGATCTATTTTGCTTTTCACTTTTTTTCTGTCAACTGTCGGAGAAAAGTAAAACAAATGCAAGACAAAAAAATGTCTCTCCCTTCAATAGTTTTTAACCATCTTCTCTCTACACCACGCAATGACCTTCAATCTCCCCATATCTATTTGCTCCCTATACCTTCCCATTCACCCAGTTCAACCTATTGAAATCTGATTATTTGTCATAAAAGCATGAATACCCAACCTTCATCCACCTATTTGAGGACATTAAGCCCCAAAGACTTCAGCAAAAGCAGACATTGACCACAGCTAAAACCACTAACAAAATTTTCTTTGCCAAGCCATGTTTATAGGATTGTGTTACAACATGACAGGTAAAAATGGGAACAAAAACTCCGAAGATATCTAGATTCTCACCTCAATATACTCAACACCGATATTGCTTAGATCATCTGTGATGCTATGTGTTGAAAACAAGCTGAGGACTCCTCCAGATCCAACAGGAGACTGAAGTATTTCCCAAGGTGACTTCATTAAAATCATATATTTGTTCTGTCCTTCCAGCAAACTGCTAACAACAGGCAGCTTCTCCTCCTCTAAAAACCATACCTGATAGGGGGTGAAAAGATGTAAAATCACATAAGTATAAAATCAAAATGGAGTCCACGGCTGACTGCGGTAATTTAGAGGATAAAGAAGAGATCTTGGGCATGATTGTGAACCTTTTCATTGTCAAATGCAAAGTAATCATTATGTGAAAACAGCTTTCTTAATGACTGACTTTCTCTTTCTGATGAAATCAAAATTAAGGGCACAGAAACACGATCTTGCACCTGCAACAAACACAGGTTCATTAGATGATGGAAAGAATATATTTCATTGAAGACAAAGAGAGAATAAGCATCATTACTGTAAGCTGGGATACAGGCATAACTTCAATACTTTGGAATGACACAGTCAGATATTACCTTAGAAATCAGATATATTTATCTATTTTTTTCACAAGCCAATGACAAACTTTATATTTATCTATTTTTTTCACAAGCCAATGACAAACTTTATTAATGGTAGAAGGTGGAAGAACCACAATAGGGAGAAGAAAAAATCTATTAGAGAAATAATACAAAGGAAATGAACAAGAGCAACAGAACATTGAAGTAGCATGGCGTCTGATTTTTTTTTTTTTAATATCAGTCTGAACTCTGAATATATAAGCAAAATGTACACGATAGTAATGAAAATAATTTGAGATGTCAATGGAAGCATCATTTATATGCAACTGAGGGACACACAGAATATGAGCTGATTATGTTGAAAACAATACTGCAAGAAAGATCAAAATGAGAGAATATACTTCCTTTGTCACACTGATAAATTTGATCAAAAAGGAGAATTCCCAGAAAAAAAGGAAATAATAAACAAACAAAAGAGGTTAGCAACCTTTACAAAATTATCATCATCAGAGAGTAACTTCTGAAGGAAGGGAAATGTTGAAATCTCTGTGGCCTCATTTTGAACAAAATCAGGGTCACAAATGCGTGTCTGATTCTCTTTTTCATTTAAAAGCAAGACAATAGCCATTTTCCCCTCAGACATGAGATGAAGTCCTTTTTCTTGCATATTGATATTCCCAACCAACTTGTCTTTACTTTCATGGGAGAGAGATTTCTTTGATATTTGCACTGTGCTTATCAGCTTTGCTTCCAAGGCACTGACCAATTCAGCTACATTCCATCTGATTTAATTAAGTTAAAACATACATAAATCCGTTAATAAATGTAAACTAAGATAGGAGGAAATTCCTATTGTTAATTTTTTTTTCAAAAAAAAAAAGCTCTGAAGTTTTGGTAAAAGAGTTATAATAAATTAATGAAGGTGCCTCTAAATAAAATTCTAAACAAGTTAAGAAATGAGTGATTAAACTAGGAGTTGCCAATATGTATATCATTTAATTTTAGCTAGGGATGGGTAGTCACATTGTAAATTTTGTACTTCAACATCCCTTCATACCTATAATTAACAAAATCACACATTTGAATGAATACTCGCCTTATTTCTAACTCATATTAGTCAAATAACAAAAAAAGAGGAATGATAAAAGGCTAGTCATATCAACTATCAGATATGGGTTTGAAACTTAAAAACATCAGTGGTTTACTTTAACTTACCTTTTTGCTGGTATTTCAATATTTTGTAAAGCTTCCCGAAGCAATTTGGAGTTTACACCAACAATCTGATGAGCAAGCAGGTCCCTTTGTTCTTTCTCACCATATCTAAATCCATAGAATACATGTTGTTGCTCCAATTCACACAGTTTCTTTTTTGCTGCTATGAGACGCTTTTGAAACTTTTTCTTTTCTTTCCATTCCTGAAATATATCATTATCATTCATCCATAAAATGCACATAGTCAAATGTTATGACAAATACAATCAAAACATAAAAATTCCACAAAAAGCACTATAGAAGCCCAAACTATGTAATATTGGCAGGTATAGCAGAATGCTAGATTGTGGAAGTCTAATTATAATCAGGTTGCAGGTATTGTAACTCTATTGGAAGGTACAAAATCTAAATGACGGATCATGGTGTTTTGTTGTGAAGCCAAAACAAAAATCAGGAGTAATATGGTTATGAAACCAAACTTGAGTCACAAAAACCCCATTCAGACTTGATTCCCATTAACAGGGAAGTGACCCAAAAAAGGCAACATAGAACCAGCAATAATGTAAAATTGTAGATACAATATGTAAAACAAAAGTCCCAAAAGTTATATACTAAGGATGGAGTAGAGGATGCCTCACAAATTGGCGCCTTTCTTTCTTCGACCTTTCATCAAATCGTAAGTTTAATTCCAGTAGACCCTTAGGTGGTGTGATGTGCATTTCTCTTCTTTCCATATCAACATCTGGAACAATTGCTTCAACAAAAGGCACCCAAACAAGCTGATTTGACACTTCTGTTTCTGTTGGCTTTGGCTTGCCATTTTTATCAAGTATATCAAAAGATGAATCAAGTGAAACTTGCAGTAGATCATTGGCCGCTCCACTATTGAAAACATTAATAACAGTCCCCACAGGTTGACCACTTCCCTGATAGAAATAAATATGGTCAGCGCAAGACTTCATGTTCACAATATGGTAGAAAAATACCAAAAGAGTAAAATCAACAAATCATTATTCAATTCTATACTTTTATTGATACAAGGAAGTTTTCAATTTTGAATTCTAAGGACGGACCTCTAGAATAAAGTAGAAGGCAGCTGAGCTGATGTATACTTTTAATTGAATTCAATCATATGTCTTGAAAAATATAAAACAAAGGAGTCATGATAAGACAAACCTTCATAAAAACCCTCATGCCAAGAAGATCATGTGTATAGTATTCACCTTCCTCCAAGTCTGGTCTGTCCTCTTCCATCACAAGCAAGGTAGCACCAATAAGCAACTTAGCCTGTTTAATATTGATTAATCAAGACCAACACGCATAAATATGATAGGAAAAAAGATGTCAGGACAAAATGAGAAAATAGCAGCTTTTAGTTGCAACTGAAAGTGCTAAATCCAATAAGGAGTGAGAATGACAGTGTCTAAATTTAATTTGATAAAGTATAATAACACATGAGTTTAATGTTACATATTATTAAAATACGTGATCTAAGTGTTATTTAAGATACAAATATCATGCATAAAAATCTACTAGCATATGTGCAATTAAAAAAAAAATTGGCGGAAATATAAATCCTATAATCTTCACAATACCCACTATTCAACAGATATGAAAAAAAATGCACTGATAAAATACAAAGATACAATCATAAATTACAGCAAAAATGTTAGTTTGTCACAGCAGGATTCCTGAATAGAATAGGTAACATATTTCAACAAGAACTCCATATGCTAGAACATCCAAATCCTTTTAATTGTACTTAATATTGGGCAGCTGGCAGCCTACGAGGTATTAAAATTTAAAACTACAAAGCAAGATGATGTGAAGCAGAAATTTTCTCTCATGAAGGTACCTGTTCTACTGTGTCAACTCCTCTGAATTTAAGAATCCAACTATTCTGTCCAGGGTGTTCTCTTCCTGCCTCCAACTCAACTTCTTGAATCATTTCCGCAGCAGAAACTCTTTGCTTTAACCATCTTCTTCCAGGCTATAATAACCATACAACTAAGACTTGAAATAGAGTAGAGCACAGAACAATGTCATCCAAGTAAAATTATCTCAACAGTTTTACCTTTTTGAACCGCAGTTCAGGAAAATCAGTGCTTGGTTTCACACGAATCTCTCCTTGAAGACCATGAACACTGGATATATAGCCGATGTCAACATATCCTGATCCATACTTACTAGTTTCAGCAATCTCTTGAGTAGCTGTAGCAACAAAGAAAGCTTAGTTGAATGGGAAGCACTTCATGTAAAATACATGTATTAAAAAGCATGACCCAACAAGTCTAGACAATACAAATCAGATTAGTTAGAAGCATCAATAAAAACCATAGAACTCCTTACCCAGCAATGCTTCAATCACTACAAGGTACACTAACTAATAAATACAACAATTAATTCTAAGAAATCACTATTCAAGCAACAGATGAGCAAAAAACATCAATAAAATGCTATAATAGACAAAAAAAAAAAAAAAAAAAAACTATACCAAATTCCATTACCAATCCGAAACAGGTAAACAAGAAAAAACGAAAAATTCTCAAAGAATCAAGAGAAGATTTACCAGTGCTGCAGAGACAAGGGAAAGGAAGTCGTTTACTTTTAGGAGGATTGAAAGTGAATTGAATGGACGAAGAAGCTCCAATAGCACGAGAAGGAGAAGAAGGAAGACGAAGAACAAGCCGATGAGAGGTTGAGAGAGATGTGGGTATGAGAGAGAATGCATTTGAAGCACAAAGAGGTGAAGCTCTCTGCATTGTTGGCTTGCTTGCTGGGCTGATGATGTTGTGACTTAGCAAACCATTGGAAAAGAGATTCTAGTTCAGAAGATAAAAATGGAACTGAGACTGAATTATCCAGAGAAAACGACAACAGGAAACAAAAAAATCAATTTTTTTTTCTGGGTTAGATTTAATTCTTGCAAAAACATGGGAAACAAATCAATCATAATAAAATTGTGAAACAAATCAATCAATACTCTATTTTATCAGGTTCATTCTAGCTTTTGCATAACTAATCTTCGAGTTTGGGGCTATTATAAACAAAACACGGATACCGGGGGGCCAAAAATACCTACAATTTGCTTATTTAGTAAAATCTTTTCTAATTAAAAATGAGTTTCATCTTTTAAGGAAAATATACTTGATGTCTTTGACGTTTCATCAGAGGATAGCTCTTTAAATTTTTAAAATTTAAAAATTATATTCTTAAATTTAAAAAAATTATAAATTATCTCTTAAAATTTTTTAAAAAATATAAATACGTTAACTTTTTATTAATTTTAATTTTAAATAAATAAATATATTATATATATATTTCAGATCCCTCGTTAAGAGACTTGTTTTTTCGTATAAAACTTGAATCAAATATCTTATTTATTTATAAAATATGAATTTTATAATTTAAATTTATAAAACAGTTAAAACAAAAAATAAATTTAGTGTGAAATTTGTGTCATATAAGAGAAAAAATATGACTTTAATAATATATATGTAATATACTTATTAATTTAAGATTAAAAATAATAATTAATTAATATTTTCATAATTTTCTTTAAAATTTGAGGGAATAAATTATAATTTATTTAAAATTTGATAATATAATTTATATATTTTTATAATTTAAGAGATAATTTGTCACTCAACAAATTTTTAAAAATATCTCATTATTTTTTAACAAATGAATATAATTAATATCCATATCTAACGAATAAAATATTTTTTGGATAGGTGTCATAGAGTAGACATTTTTCTTTTTTTTTTTTTACCCTTTTGTCCTCTTTCTTTTTTTTTTTTTCAATTGTGTCCTTGCTACCATGTCAATTAAAATTTGTGATGATTTGCATATAAAATTTCATATATAATAAATTTAAATGATGCTCATTGATATTCAAATTAATGTGATATTTTTTATTACTAATTATTAATAACTAATAAAAAGGGTGTTTTGGATAGTGTCTGTTTTTTTTGTTCCTTACGAGTGTCAAGTTTTGAACACTTTTTTTCTAGTCCTTTTACCCTTTTTTATTCAATGTGCTCCTACTAGTATTTCAATCAAAATTTGTGATGATTTATATAAAAGGTTTCATATATAGTAAATTTAAATTGATGCCTGTTGTTATTTAAATTAATGTATTATTATTATTATTAAGCAATAAATTGGGGTTATTCGATAGTGTCTGCTCCTTCTTTTGTAGGGGTGTTGAACGGACCTCAAACCCATGGGTCTAATGCGTTGACCTGTATTTTTTTGCAGGTTGGATTAAATGAGGGATAGTCCGTTTAAATACGGGTCCGCACAGGTCGACCAATTTAGCACCCTAAGGGTATTAAATGAGCCTCAAGCTCGCAGGCCTAGTGGACTGACTCATTTTTTTTACGAACTGAATTAGGTGAGGAACAACCCATTTAAATGTGGGCTAGGCCCGCTCTGCGTGGGCCGACCGTTTAACACCCTTATTCTTTTTCTTTTAGACAATGGGTGCGTTTGGGAGAGCTTATCTACAGCTTATATTTGAGCTTATCTTATAATATAATGTAATACCCGAAAAATTTAGAAAATATAAAGGGGAAATTGAAAATAAAAATGACCTAAATGAAATTTCGGCAAGGACTTAATTGAAAAGTTTGGAAATCGGGTGGGGAAATTTTTGAAATAGCCCAAAGTTTTAGGGGCCAAAACATCAATTTCAAAAAAAAATCAAGATTTTTATTCAAAAGCTTCTCCATTTCTCCAGAGCCCCGGCGCCTTCTTCCTCCGTCTCCTTTCTTCTTCTTTCTCCCTTCCTCTCTCCCCCTCTCCCGCGGCCCTCTCCCTCTCCGGCCTCCTCCTCCTTCACTGGCCGTCCACGAGCTCCGGCGTGCTGGCAGAAACCAGTTGGAGTTCGACGCTCTCTCTCTCCCTTTCTTCTCTTCCTCCGGCGTTCTGCCTTGCCGGAAAGAGGGCCAGCTGGGTTCGGCTCCATTTCTTCCCATCACCTTGCTTGATGTCGCTGGAAAAACTTCAGCGCCGACAAGTTGTACCTTTCGGCCATGGCTCCTCTCCTCCCTTTTTGTTCTGTTTGGCCAGCTTGAGTTTCGGGCCGGCGGCGGTGCTCCGGCCGGCGACAAGCTATCAGTAGGCTTCTTGGGACCTGGTGAGTAATCCTAGATCATCAAATTTATTTTCTAGTAACTCTACAGTTGTTTTCTCAAGATATTGTGTTAAATGCTCT
>JANHAO010012240.1:0-16498 GCA_026873985.1 Saraca asoca | reverse complement strand
TGTGCTAGTGGGGCTAGCGATCTAGCAAGCTTAGCTCTTTTCTCATTTGGACTTATCTATTGCTGGGCCTTTGTTAGCCTATTTCGTAGAACCTAAAATTACCCATAGTAGCTTGGGATGCCATTATGAATGGTTCACCGTTATGAACCTCCCTATTAAGATTCATCAATGTGAACCCTAACTCATTGATTCAAATGTCATTGTTATTCTCAATCCATTTACATCAAAACATAGGCACCCTAAATTTGATTTAAGCTCCTATATGTCTTCAATGATCCCATAATATGACATATTTGCGTATACAAGATTTTTATCTTTGGAACTAGAAACATGCATTGATTGAGCTATTAAAGTAACCCTACTATTTTGCATAATGCTCTTATATCTTGTCCCTTTCTATAAAAACACATTGCCTCCATATTTTTAGGACATCTGAGATGTATGCTATCTTTTCAGTCTAGTTGGAGCCTACTGATGCAAGTAATTGTGGATATAGAAATCTGGCATCTAGTCTCTTGGTCACAAAGTCAGGATGCAGAGGCCTTTATAAGGAAATAAAAGAAATGATTAACAAAGCACTTTAAATTGTATAATATAAATAAGATTATGAATTGAAAGTTAAAGGTAAACTTATATTTCAAAAACTTGGACGCAAGATATATTTATCTCTTCCATGGCTAAGAATTGCAAGATGTAGTCCTTGGTCAAATAAATGTCACATTTATAACCCATGACCTAACATCCATATGAACATGGATGAATATATCATTCGCCATCTTCTCAACTACAATAGATAACATTTTCCTTGGCTTAACAGAAGGCATCTCTTGGGTTTGAGTTGGCTGAATAGTTGGTTTAGTCATTAATTCCTTAGTCTACTTGCCTCAACCTTCCGAGCCTCCTCTATAGTATAAACATGTATAAAATTATAAGATTTAGATATTAGAAATATAGTAAAATTAGGTCTTTCAAACACATTTACTTATTTGATAGAAAATGATACCTCTATAGCCAAAATGATAAGACTCTTTGGTTATACGATTAAGTCTCAGTCTTGGCCCACTGTCCCTAGTTCATCTATTGACACTAGTAGTTTTGCATTTTGATCCGGTGCGGTGTCAATGATGACCTTTGCTTGCTTACACAACAATCATTGGCAATGGAGGATATGCCTATGAAAAACCCATCCATATGCCACTGTACATCCCTCAGGGGCCAAAGCTAGAAGGCATTTGGCTTCTTATTGTATAGACAAAGAAAAAAACAAATTGAAAAGTTAATTATAATATTATTTTTTACAGAAAATATTAGAAACTACTTATATAATAAAGAAAGTTTAAGATTTTAATGATAATTATTTACCTCGGATAGCTCTATAAATGAGTCGGGGTCTTCCAGGCAGTTGGCTTTTGTGTTACTAGGTGGGGGAAGTAGGGTGCATCTCTCTTTCATCAAGAGTAGGCCTCAGGTTCAAGAGTGATTACATGCCCATATTCTAAATGTAGACAAACATTATTAATTTCTTACCACTTGGCCTTGGTTTCCTCTCTCAATTAAGTAGTAATATCCTTTCTCACTTTTTGTGTGACTCGAGTAATAATCTCTGCTATAACATCTTCCAAAAAAATTAATGATCTTTGGAGATGCTTTGTTGATCCCCCAAAATAGGCCTTGAGACCCACTACTCCTGAATCCTTTAACACAATTGGGATAGTTTTAAGTTTCTAACATAACTATTAATATGTCCATCCTTTTGGATGGAGTAAAATCTCCTTGAGGCAATTGTTACATGAGAGAATCCTATGACATATATACAATTTAAAATATTTATTACAACTTAACACATACAATTACTTGAGCAAATAAAACTTACAAATTACTTACAATTTTCTCAGTAACTATCTGGCTTTCTTTAGTTGTATATTCACATTTTGTGTTGACCCTAGTTCTCTTCCACAATTTATACTGAGATATGGAAATGACTTGTGAATTAGATTGATTAGAAGCTTGTTGTTTAGCAAGATTTTCCTTGACTAAAGCTTGCTCAAGTTTCACATATCCGCCACTAGACAACTTATGTTTATGTTTGTTTTTTTTTCTTATCTTTCCCTGTTGCTGCACTCATATCCTGTTGACAAAAAACATTGATAATTGATAAGATGGTCAATTAACTAATCATAATATACAGTTGAAAAAAATATAAGGTAAGATGATCAAGTTTACTTGAAAGGCATCGAATTGGCATTACTTCACAAAATCATCCCACACTTGTTGATTGAGGAAGTTGTATTTCTTATGGGAATTTTGATCACCTATCTTCTTGATGGTGATGTTATCCCTGGTCAGCTAAATTTTTAAGTCTTTCCACTGCTCACTAGTAAGCTTTAAGACTTCTTTTTTCTTCCTCACATCAATATAAAATGTGGTGTACAAAACAACACACATATGGACTATACTTATATACAATTCTTCTAAGAAGATTATTATACATATCTTAAATAAAAATTAGAGATAAGTAATAGTTACTAAGACATCCTATCAAATGTTATACTTGATGTCTTTTGGTACTTGTTTCTAGTGCTTAATATTGATTGGCACTCTCATGTGTGCAAACATTCAATATAACTCTTATTTTAAACTTGCAACCAAGTAGCCTAATCCTTAGAATTGAAGTCAACCTTAATCTTCTCTCCTAAACTACGCATAAGGGTATTACTCATTGTACTTTTATTAGTATGTTGAGAAGGATCCATATGGCTGTTTAAAACAAAAAAGAAGAAGTTAATTTTACAAAACTATTATATCAGTTTTATTCTAAATGGAAAATGACTTTTATGATTTTTATGGACTATATTTGATGATTTTGAATGAGGAATGGTTACATTTGAAGTTTTATTTTACTATGTAGATAACAAGGAAAATCTTAGATTATTTATAAGCACTTTGCCAAATGATACAAAATAAGGCATACATGACCAGACAATCTACCCCAAGAAACATAAAAAAAACCTAATCGAAAATATTTTCGATAATTAAACTAAGAAACAAAAGAGGAAAAAAAGGCTTAACTCTAAAAATAAAAACCATCAGCAAAGTATAAAGAAGAAAAATAAAAAAAAAATCAACATAACTTGGTAAGGAAGAAATGAATACAGTGTAAGAAAAATAAAGTTTCATTCCTTGATTAGATATGGGCTTGAAATGTGATGATTTAAATCAACGAAGACAATAAAAAACAACAAAGAAGAAAGTAGCAAGGGTTTGAGAATAATATTGAGTAAACGTTTTGGACAAGGGAAAGCAAAAGAGAGTAGGGGGAAGAACTAACTTGTTACTTAGGAAGCCTAGACTTTAGATGTTGATTATTAAGAAGAAATTGATGTTTATTCTTATGCATCTTGTTAGTTGTCATAAAAAATTGACATATAAACTTAAAACCTTAATTTTTTTTTTATGAAAATCGATGTATTAATTTTCATCATATTTATAAAAATACTACTGTAGCTTCATATGATTCCCACTTTGAATTTTTTTTATTAACTTTCAATGTATTTACGAGATTACACGATTTGAATTAATTTTATCCATTTTATTTTTTTGGATAATAATATTATTACATTTTTACACATAATTTGCCTAAGACAAATTTTGTTAATTAAATAATATTTAAATACTAGAATTATTTTTTTATTAAATAATATTTCAATAATTAAATTATTTTGCATATTAAATAATATTTAAGTACAACAAAATTTTGTTCAGATTATGTCAAAGATATCAGTTTTTGTTAAAAAATTGATGTCTTTGCTATTAATTTAAAAAAAAAAAAACTTGCTACATTCTACATATTTACAAAAATTTACTGCTAGCTACAATTCTTTGGATTATGTTAAAAATGTCGATTTGTGTTAAAAAGTTGACACAATTTCTATTAATTTTTTCATTAAATTACAGAAACCTACTCCAAATTACATTTTTACAAAAACATCAAAATGAAAATTGGGACAGAAGCATCTTTATTGAATGAAGCTTTTGCATTTGTTGCAATAAACCAATATTAAATTGTTGAAGCTTTTGAGATTGCTTGTAATAATAAAACATTAGATATACATAAAAGGTAGTATAAAAGATGACACAGACACATCAAGTGCACCTATCGTCTTCTCGTTTGAAGGATCAATGCACATGCAACTATTTAAAGGAAAAGTGAAACAAAAGTTAATCATTTATATACAAATTAATCAAAAAAAGAGAAAGAAAAAGGGAAAAATAAACTATAAACTTCAAGAGCAAGTTTGAGTAGAATGATACTAAGTAACAACATCTATAGTTGTTGCTTCTATTGGCATACTACTTACTTAGGAAGAAGAGTTTGAAATATGGGGCATAGGAATTCGATTCCATAATTTAAACAATTATTCCAAATATGTTTAAGTTCTTTAACTTGTGAAATGAAACTCATGTGCCCCACTTTTCAAACTCCCCTTCCCAAGTAAGCAATATGCTAGTTAATGAGAGTTAAGAAGACGCATTGACCTTTTATAAGATAAGGAGACTTTATATGTCAGTTAATATATTGGAACTGACGTATAATATCATATATCTATGCCAGTTCCTAATACAAAACCAATGTCTAATCTATGTTCCTTCATATACATGT
The DNA here is from genome assembly GCA_026873985.1 of Saraca asoca. Lineage (NCBI taxonomy): Eukaryota > Viridiplantae > Streptophyta > Magnoliopsida > Fabales > Fabaceae > Saraca > Saraca asoca. The sequence goes on along the minus strand of JANHAO010012240.1, from coordinate 11,838 downwards.
GTTTCTTTGAATTATTTTTGTCCATCTACATTAGTTCAAAAAAAAAAAAAATTATGTCTAATTTATGTCTCTTCATATAATAGAATATAAATGCATCAAATTTATTTTGAACTATTTTAACTATTTTTATTGTCTTGGTAAAATAGAAGAAATTAATGATTATTAGAAAATTTTACAATTCCATAATCTTGAAAAATAGAAAATTAATTGTAATATTTTCATATTAGTAAATAAGTTATATGTATATAATTTGCATTAACTCAATTGATAAAGTAATAAAAAATTATTTGACTATATATTATAAAAATTTCTTTAAAATATAATCAAATAAGAATTTAATTGATAAATTAATTTTTTTCGATAGTTGAGGCTCTATAGATTTTAAAGATGCTTTAAACCTAAATGGTATAAATTAAATAATTACAAAAGTATGTCGATTCCTTAACTCAAATTGACATTATAATTTTTATCATATTTATAAAAACATCATTATACCTATACATACATCAGTTTACCTTTTATTCGACATTTATTTAATGATGTTATTTCTGCATTTTTTAGTAGTAAGAGGTTGGATTATTTTCATCTTTGGTGGGGTTCTTTCTTAGAAATCATTCTATTTTTAAATGAAAAAAATTCTCATTGTAATATCTCTTTGATTTTCTCTCAAATTGTAAGGAAGAACCTACACAACCCATATTATGAAGAGTTGATATGAACTCCCTTGGAGCTGTTCATAGACCTTTCTCCAATTTAGCAAAAATTAGCAACCAAATTGAAAAAGAAAAAAAAAGGATATTCATGCTAAACTCTAGAATAGGTAGAAGGAGAGTGATAAGTGATAAATTTGATGTCACAAAGAGCAAGTTCTTTGATAAGTCTCAAGTTCTAGTAAGAACCCTAGAAGAGCACTCTCTCAAAAAGAAACACTTCAATTTCATAAATGATCAAATCTAAATTTTATGGGAAATAAGCCTTCCCTAATAGCTCTTACTTACTCAAAATGGGCTAGATTAATGTCCCAAACAAGCCCATCAAAAATACAAACAAAAACAGCCATAAAATAGAAGCCTAAGTTATTACAAAAGGTAAAAAAATAAGCCATAAAAATATGGACCAATAAGCCCTTTAGGAAGGTGTTACAATTAGCCCTAAAATAGCCTATAAACATGCCAACATTTGTGTCAAAAAATAACACTAATTTGGCGCCATTAGACACTCCAAGTGGCCTAAGTGGGTGACATAACTTCAATACAAATAACTCTAGCATCTCCAAGGCCTTGCTCTTTATGTGTGCTCCGTAATGTGTGACATAGCGCTTGAATAGCTTCCTTCATCCTCCTAGCCTTGGCTCTTGTCATGAGTTTCATTGGAAGATGTAAAGCCTCTTGGTGATCTATAGCTTGGACCTTCACATTCTCATCACTCCCTTCTTCTTTAAAAGGATTCGACCTTGCATCTTTAATATCTATATCAAAAGGAGAAAGGTTAGAAGTAATAAAAGTAGCATTAATATTATAATCACCAGGGAGATCTAATTTATATGCATTGTCATTGATCCTTGCCATCACTTGGAAAGGACCATTGCCTCTTAGGCGGAGCTTGGTCTTCCTTTGAGCCAGAAACCTTTCTTTCCTCATATGCAATCATACCTAATCACCCGACTCAAAGCCAACTTTCTTGTGTTCTTTTTTAGCTTGTTATACATATTGTTCCATTCTTTTCTTAATATTTTTTGTCTTGTTCATGAAGTTGTTACACATATTCAGCTTTCCTCTTTCTATCAAGACTAGCATGTTCCTCAATTGGTAATGGCAATAAATCCAAAATGGTTAATGAATTAAAGCCATAAACAATTTCAAAAGGAGAAAATTGAGTAGCTGAATGTACACTTTTATTATATGCAAATTCCACATGAGGAAAATATTATTCCCAATTTTTCAAGTTCTTTTGGATGATAGATCTTAACAAAATTGTTAAAGTTCTATTCACTACTTCAGTTTGTCTATTGTTTTGAAGGTGACACGTTGTTGAAAATAACAATTTAGTTCCCAATTTCCCCCAAAGAACCTTCCAAAAATAGTTCAAGAATTTAAGATATCTATCCAACACAATGCCCTTAGGCACTCCATGCAATCTCATTACCTCTCTAAGGAATAAATTAGCAACATGTGTAGCATCATCAATTTTATTACATGGAATGAAATGAGCTATTTTTGAGAACCTATCAACCACAACAAAAATGGAATTCTTCCCCTTGTCGGACCTAGGCAAACCAAGAATAAAGTCTATAGAAATGTCCATCCAAGGTTCACTAGGAATAGGGAGTAGGGTATAAAGACTATAAGGCATAATTCTAAATTTAGCTTCTTTACAAGTTATGTGATTTTCACAAAACTTTTCTACATCATTCTTCATGTCCAAACAAAAGAAATGCTCTTACAAAATAGCCAATGTTTTAGCAATGCCAAAATGACCCGTTAGATCCCTATGAGCTTTCTTAACAAGCAATTCCCTTAAAGAACCTTTGGACACACATAACTTATTTTCTTTAAAAAGAAAACCATCAAGCCGAAAATATTTGCTAAAGGCCACTTTCTCACAAGCATTAAATACACTAACAAAATTATGGTAATCCATATATAATTCTTTAATGTGCTCAAAACCTAATAATTTAGCATGCATAGTTGAGATAAGGGTATACCTGTAAGAAAGGGCATTGGCTACCACATTCTCTTTACCTTACTTGTATTGGATGCTGTAGGGAAATATCTCAATGAATTCCATCCACTTTTCATGCTAGCGGTAAAACTTCCCTTGGCCCTTCAAATGCATCAAGGACTCATGATTAGTATGGATGACAAACTCCCTTGGCCCCAACTAATGTTGTCATTTCTTTAAAGCCCGAACCAAAATATAGAGTTCCTTGTCATAAGTAAGGTAGATGAGGGCTAGTCCATTAAACTTTTCACTAAAGAATGCAATATGATGTCTTGCATCAAAACAACTCCAATAACAAGTCCTAAAGCATCACATTCAATTTCAAAAGCTTTAGAAAAATTAGGAAGAGCAAGTAAAAGGGTTAGAAGTTAATTTCTCTGTAAGCAAACCAAAAGCTTTGTCTTGCTTACTCTCCCACTTAAATCCCTTATTTTTCTTCACAAGCTCGGTCAAAGTGCGGCTGATTAGAATTAAGAAATTGCCTAACATCACCAGCATTGTCAAATACACTCCACTTTATTTTCCCTTACTTTGAATTTTTTTCAAGTCATTTTTCTCTTTTTCTCCACTCTTGCTCTTTTTTTCTTCACTAATCTGTTCTTTATTTTTCTCTCTTTTTAATTGATTTTCCAAAATTTGTCTTGAGGTGAAGGATACCAAAGTAATGGTTTTGTTGTCCTTCACAAAGTTATATCAGTTGAGGAAGCCATTATGGATTGCATGCCTATTAAATTACTAAGGTCTTCTAAGCAACAAATTGGCCGCTTGCATAGGGACAACATCGCATAAAATTTTATCCTTATACCACCCAATAGAAAAGGCCACTAGGACTTGCTTTGTCACCTTTACCTCCCCACTTTCATTCAACCATTGTAACTTATAAGGTGTAGGATGGTTTAAGGTAGGCAAAGACAATTTATCCATCATGATTGTACTAGCCATGTTGGCACAATTCCCCTATCAATAATTAGGTTGCACACCTTGCCTTTCATATGGCATCTAGTATGGAAAATGCTTTCTCTTTGTTCTTCACTTCCCTCTTTAGCTTAGGCATTCAAAGCTTTTTTCACTACTAGAGCCTCTCCTTCAACCATAACTTCAACTACTTTATTGCTCTTCTCACTCAAATTGGACTTTTCCTCTTTCCTTTCATGCTCACTAGCCAATTCAACCTCCTCATTCCCCTTCATCATTATACTCTTTTGTTGGGGCACTCAAAGGCATAGTGGTTGTGACCCAAACACTTAAAGCACTTGATGTTTCTTTGCTTTTGTTGTACTTCCAATTTGCCTTTGCCTTTTGAATATTCTCCTTTAACCCTTGAAGAAGTTTTAGCCATAGGCTTCTTAAAGGCTTTAACATCCTTTTGCTTATGTTTCTTGTCCTAATTTGACTTCCAAGAGGAGCTAGATTAATGAACAAGCTTAGAAGAAATCTTTCTTTTGAGTTGTCTCTGTACCTGTATGGCCATGTGTACTATATCCTCTAGTTTCATATAGTGTTATAGCTCTACCACATTAGTAATATCACTATTTAAACCATGGAGGAACTGAGCCATACCTCCTCCACATTTACCCTTATCATGACTATACATTTGCCTTTATTATGACTATCTCTATCTCCTTGTGGTACTCTTCAACACTCTTGGATCCTTGATTGAGGCTTTGAAGTTTTTTCGTATAACTCCCTATAGTAGTGTGAAAGGACAAATCTTTTCCTCATGATTGTCTTCAATTCATCCCAAGTAGAAATAGATCTTTCAAGGTTTTTTCTTCTACTTTGAACAAGTTGATCCTACCAAATGATGGCATAATTCGTGAACTCCATAATTGCCAACTTCACATTCTTCTCTTTGGAGTGGTTGTGATGTTCAAAGATCAATTCAACCTTTTTTTCCCACTCTAGATAAGCTTCTAGGTCATTCTTGCATTAAAATGATGGTATAGTTTTTTTGATGTTGTGTAGGTTAGAATCCACCTTTCCCTTCTTGGTCTTTCATTTCTCCTTCCTGCATTACCTCTATCTCTTTTCCTCTCACTTCTTTTGGTATCATAACATGAAGTGGACAGCTCTTCTTCATCTCCATTATCTCTCCAATCCCTCTCATTATACCCACGTTGGTTACTTGTTCTTCTAGTTCTTCTTTAATGAGGACGTCTTTTATTTTTCACACTTGTGATTTTTTCACTATGGCCATCAAGTTTCATTTTCACCTTGTCAAATTGTTGTTGTAATGCCTTTAGAGTGAACATGACTTCATTAATTTGTGAACCACTACCTTCCTCATTTTTAGAGAATAAAATTTTGCACAACAAAGATTAGATAAAATAAGGCCTTACCAAAAAACTCACCTCACAAGTGTTTAGGACACTCTACTCATGTTTACACTCATAATTAGGTTTTTTCCGTCTATTGAGCTCACAAAATACACTTGACTTTTTGAAGTGATCTCCTATGGAGATGCCTAGGGATCTATCCCCAATTTAGCAAATTTAGCTCCAAAATTGAAAGGAAAAAGAATGAAATTCACACCATACTCTAGATAGAAAGAATGAGAGTTACAAGTGATGAAATTAGATGCCATAAAGAGTAATCTTTGTGATAAGTCTTTAAGTTCTCCAAGAACCCTCGGACTTAAGTAGCTGGCCATTTTGGATAGTTTTGTGCCATCACTTTAGGCCATCTTTGTACATATTTTTGGGCTATTATTTTGTATTATGTTATGGCCTGCCTTTGACCTTGTTATGGATTTGTTTTAGGGTTGTTTGGCCCTTTTATTTTCCTTATTTTTCTAGCTGAATTAAGTCTTGGACTTGTTTTATTTTTTGGGCTATTTCTAAGTCCCCATTTTTGGTCAGTTGGGTGAATAATTTAGCCTTGCTTGTATTGGCCAATTAGTTGACCATGTTTTAGACTAAATTAGTTTATTTGTTTGGCTGATTAAATGGATGTTTAGTTGAGCTTGTTTAGGACTTGTAGTCTAGGCCACTTTTGAGCTTAATTATTATGAGGAGAGGCACGTTTCCCTCACCAATCAGATTTGATGAATTGGAGAATTGAAGTGAGTTTTCTAGAGAGAAGTGCTCTCTTAAGGTTCTTGTAGAACTTGAAAACTTATCAAAGAGATTACTCTTTGTGGCATTTACTTTTATCACTTATTACTCTCCTTATTCCTATCTAGAGTGTGGTGTGAATATCATTTTTTTCTTTCAATTTTGGTACTAAATTTGCTAAATTGGGGATAAATCCACGAACATTTCCATAGGAGATCACTTCACTTTGACCATTCCTATCTTCTCTCCTTAAAGTCCTATAAGAACTAGGAGATCACTTCACTTTGACCATTCGTATCTTCTCTCCTTAAAGTCCTATAAGAACTAAAGAGATAGGACCTCAGAGTTTGAAAGTGTAGGAACCACTATCACACAACTTTTAAGTAATTTTAGAGTGACATGAGCTAACAAGAACAAGGAGTAAAGAATTAACAAAGGAAGACAAAAAATTAGACAGCACCAAGAGAAAGAAGTTTTGGCCAACAAGCAAAAATTTTGGGCAAAATTGAAAAGTTAGAGGGCAAATTCAACAAGATTACAGAAAATTATCAAGCAATTGTATTCCAAGTTAAGCTTCTAAGCTAGAATATTGATCATATATTCCAAACAAACACATTCAAGTTGAATACAAAGGAAACATGTCTTAGAAATGTGTTCAAATTGTGGATTGAATGGAGCTCAAAGTTGTAAATTTTTTTTTCGTTGTTTCTAAAATTCGAGACAGCACTAATATTTCTTTTTGTCTTTTCCTTTGCTCTTCTTCTTTTGTTTTTTTCTTTCACATTTTTTCTTTTCTTTTGTTTTTGCTTTTCCACTAATATTTCCTTTTCTTTCTTTTGTTTTTCCAAACAATTAACTTGTTGTCTAGAAAAATATTTTAGCACTTGGACCCACAAATTGAGGAATTATAATCAATTTACTTAACCGCAATTGACCTAAGACAACTTCCCTATGAGTGTACTCAAAAGGAAGATATTGTTGGTACAAAACACAATCAAAATTAAGCTAGGATAGTAGCAATTTTCTAGAGAAATCTAGCAGAAGTTTTTAGCCAACCAGTAAGGGAGCATGGACAGCCACAAAAACTTGTGCAATTGAGAGGAAAATGGCACCAAACCACAGTAAAATGAAGTGTAATTCAGTCCCACACCAATGCAAACACAAGAACAAAGCAAAGGACACTCACACAAACTATCAAACACTTGAAATGTAACAAGGTAAGGAGTAAAAATTCTACAGAATTCTCAATAGAACTTTCAACAAAACAATCAAGGAAATGAAATATAAATGAAACAAAATGAGTAGGAAAAAATTCAATCAAACAAAGCTAAGATCAAACATTTGGTGGACAAAATAAGAACACAAAATTTTTCTGCAAAAATTTAGTAGAATTTTGATCAAACTGAAGCAAAATGACACAACAAATTAACACCAATATGAATGGAAAATTCAACAAGCATACAAATACAATTGGACAGCAATTTGAAAAGAAATGAATCAGACAAAAATAGGGTAGAACCTAAAATGAAAGTGCAAAAAAAAAAAAATGGAAGCATAAACAAGAAGAAAATGAAGATATCACCTGAATTTGAAAAGGCAAAGTTTTGATACCAAACTGATTTGATCTCCCTTGGTGAAGACCTTGGACCTTTCTCCAATTTAGCAAAATTTAGCATGAAATTGAAAAAGAAAAGAAAAAGGATATTCATGCCACACTTTACAACAGGTAGAAAGAGAGTGATAAGTGATGAATTTGATGCCACAAAGAGTGCTCTTTGATAAGTTTCAAGTTCCAACAAGAACCCTAAGAGAGCATTCTCTTAAGAAGAAATAGTTCAATTTCATAAATGATCAAATTTGAATTCTAAGGGAAACAATCCTTCCCTAATAGCTCTTACTTACTCAAAATGGGCTGGATTAATGTCCCAAATAAGCCCATAAAAAATATAAACAAAAACAGCCACAAACAAAAGGCAAAGTTATTACAAAAGGTTAAAAAATAAGCCAGAAAATATGGACCAATTAGCCCCTTAGGAAAGCATTACAATCAACCCAAAATAGCCCATAAACATGCCAACATTTGTGTCCAAAAATAACACTAATTCGATGCCATTGGATGCTCCAAGTGGGCTGCCATGTTGGACAATCCAAGTGGCCTAAGTGGGTAACATGGCTTCAATGCAAATAATTCTTAAATCCCTAAGGCCTTGCTCCTCATGTGTGCTCTATAATGTGTGACATAGCCTTTAAATAGCTCCCCTCATCCTCCTAACCTTGGCTCTTGTCATGGGTCACATTGAAAGATGTAAAGCCTCTTGGTAATCTCTAGCTTGGACCTTCACATTCTCATCAAGAGCCTTTTTAAAAAACTCTACATATGAAGTCCTTTTAGAATCTACTTCTAAGTTAATTGTGTTATGATTAGAGATTGCATGTACAAAGGGGAAGAATCGTGGCATTTCACTTTGGAGAAATTCTCAAAGATTGTAGGCTACTAGATTTTGATTTTGAAACATTGTGAATAAGCTTTGAAGGTTAGGGTTCATGACTAGTCTTCTTGCTCCTTTGTGCTCCTGCTGCTGTTGGAAGAGTAAAATGGGGTAGTTTTACAATAATCAATATTGTGCCCCAAGTTGAAGACAAGGTCACACCTAGTTGCACTTCCAACTTCATAAACAGTTGGAATTAAATCTTATTTACTAGGAAAATGCATTTGTAACATGTGTAAAATTGTATCTCTTGCAACGCATTTTTACCACATAACTACCTATCATGGATTTAAATTGTAGGCTATAATACATGTTACGTAATATTATTGATGCGGTGTCTGCCGTAATTGCATTAGGCCACAATTGCGATGATTGTACAAATCATAGCCACTGTGGTGTAAAGTGGTTGCAATATTGTAACATAAGGTAGTGTTGCGCCTGCAACAACCACAATATACCCATTTATAGAATTTTTAGAAAATAAAAGTTGAAAACCTTGATATTTTACTTGCAAAAAGATTTTATCTAATATGATATGATATTATGTTGAATTAAAAGAATTAATATCAAATAATATAAATTAATAGTTATTATATAATCTTTATTATATTTGTGCAGATAAAACCAAATTTCATGGTCACAATACCCGTAACTAGTATTTTTACTTCTGCAATATGCGTAATTGCAAAAAGTACATCACAGCTGCAACCATGATCACAACTATAATTTATAACCTTACTTCTTATTTTTAAATATAGGAGGTGGTTTTAAATTTTCGTACACATGCTTGCGTGCCTAATTAAAATATTATATTCTAATGACACGCGCTTACCCTTTGTTTGAATGTGGTAAGAAAAAGAAAAAATAAATAGAAAAAAGGTGGAAAAATATTTTTCACTTCTTTTTTGGATATAGGATTGAAAATACTAGTAAAGAAAATAAGTGAAGAATCATTTTTTCTTGTTTGGATCAGCAAAAAAGTGAAAGGAAAGAGAACATTTTTATATCAAATGACATTATCATCCTTATTACATAATTATTTAAGCATGTGTAAATAAATATAATTTTATATCCAAAAACACATTCTTGCCAAATATAATACATTTTTTAATTTATATATTGTAAAAATATTAATTATATATTTTATTGTGTTTTCACATTATCTTTCATACATGTATCCATAAACTTTTCAAATGACAAATTTATCTTTAATGTAATGCAGGAATAGATAGAAGGATGTGGATTAATTGACATCAGCGTTAGAGAAAAGTTTACTTACACAATTTTATAATTTTTTATACAATAAACTTGTTTCGACATCTATAATTGAGTTTGATATATTTCTGGTGCGGACGTGTGATCATGAAGACAGACAATAATGTAAATAGCTTTCTTTGAAATGAAATAAGTATTCATCTAAAGAATCCATGATTTTTTATTTCATTTATTCCAATTAACGAGGAGTTTATCTAAGAACTCTTCACTAGGAGGGGAATTGAAATTAATCAACTGAACAGGAAAGGAAACTGTATGAGAACAATACAAGAAAGTGAAATGGAAGTATGAAACAGGTTTAAGGCTTGTGGAGTCCCATATTATTGTTGTTGCCATCTTCTTAAGAATTTGCTTGTTTCGACCAGCAAAATTCACGCTAAATGTTGTCTAATATTGGTTGCCTGGATTTTTATGGTACTTCCATGTATCAATAGACAAATTTGGAATATGCAATAGCTTGATTTTCGATTAAATGATTTGCAAATAGGTTTATTTTTAGCTATTTGAATTCAGTAGTGTAAATGGACAGTTCTAATAGTTTGTAAACGAGTCAAGTTATTTTGACTTCTGAGTTGTTTGAATTCAATTAGCCTATATGACATGTGCCATTCAATTTATCTAGCAAAGTGACAATTCTCAACATGTGACTAAGTTTGATGCCCAATTCTGAAAGAGGGCCAGGAGCTTTTGGATGACGACTTGAGGTGGATGCTATAATAAGAAAAATGGATCTTATCAACACAATAATGTATAGAACAAATAGAGAAAGCCAAGGCAAAGCTCTCATTTTTTTTTTTTTTAATTTTGAAGACTATAATAAGAACCTAATTTCAAATTAAGGCTAAGAATGTTCCAAGGAGTAGATGGGTCAAACGATCAACATTTCAACCGCAATTTGACAGCAAATTCATATTTAAGTGAGTTAATATCACATCCCGATTTTCGGAAACATGATTAACATGAATCACCAGCAGGTGATCCATGAATTCATAAGTATTTTTGAACTGAAAAATCTTTTTTATTTAAAAATCATGAAAGCCACGTGAAAATATAACTAATGATGCCTTTAATTTAAAATCCATGATATACATAATTTTAATAAAATCACTTTTTATATAACATTTTTCAAGTTTTGAAAATACATATAATCTTTTTTGAAATTCATAAATCATAAAATATCCGGACCTTTGTTTGGCTAGATGAATACTGACTGCTAAAAGATAATCAACGAATACATACTGAGGAGTCTCCTCTAATTGAGATATCCTCTATGAATTCATTAACTTGAAAATGTTAATCAATAGATGAGTATAATTCGAGTAGTCAATGAGTAGAAAAGTTCAACTCATCTTTGGATTAAAAACATTTGGTCTTACACACATATGTAATTCATATATCATATTCTTATAATATTCGTTTAACATTAAAATGTAACTTTGATATCTTTATCTTTCTCGTCTTAACCTCTCTCTATGTGATCATGCATAGCAAGTAATTTTTTCTTGTCTCTATCTTATCTTATATCATCTATTCACATCAGATCTATCTTATATTTTAGAATGTCACTAATAATAAAGGCTATCATGAGATATTGGAAGGTGGGACCCTTAGGTTAATCAACATAGTATTGTATAAGATGACTTCTCTCAAAGTCAGTTGTGGGATTCGTCAATCAACCATGACATGTACTATAAGGACTATCTTGATAGCTAGCATCATGGTTGTCAAACTTGTGAGTAAACTTATATGAGTTCAAGAGTTTGCTGCACTCAACCGAGTGAATTCAGACACTTAAACTTGATCCTTTTAGGCTCATGGTCAAGTTGATCAAACTCGTGTAAACTCAATAGACTCATAAACTTAGTCAAATCTATTGAGTTTGGAACATTGCTATTTTGGGCTATAGAAAAGTGAAAAAGTCAATGACTGGATCTGAGACGAGTCAAATTAATAAATTTGTAAACCAGATTGCACTACTCTACTTGTAGCATAGAGCAACTCCGGGTCGAGCCCTTGGATCTTCTAATATTAACAATCAAATTAAAAGATAAATAAGGGGGGTTGGTTTGCAGCAGCTAAAATGATAGGAAAAAAGAATGCAGAAATTGTAATAAAATACAAATGATAACCAGCCCAAAGGAGTCACTAAACTTGAGATTAATCTATCAGTGATCACTAAGTGTTTATTCAATTGTTAATCATATTTTTGGCCTTGAATCATACAAGAAGCCTTAGAATGATTAATGAACCATTTACTAGTTAAGCACATAGCATTTGGTTTCAGCCAAGTGAACAACTCA
>JANHAO010012239.1:0-16502 GCA_026873985.1 Saraca asoca | reverse complement strand
CCATCATTGTGTCAGGCAAAGACACTTTATTGTCCAAAGTGAGGGCTTCACAGTTTTGGAGGAGCTGCGAGAGTCGCTGGGAGGGCGAGTGCGAGTAGAGCGATCGCTAGGCCGATCCTTGGACCCATTGCTCACCAGTCATGCTATCGCCGAAAGGTGGCCCCTCAAGCCATGGTCGAGCGGGCGTTTGTGACTTCTATTGTCGTTATCGCTTTCTTTGTTATTTACAGTGAGGCACCTTGAAAACTTCTCATGAGGATTCACTTTCGTTTTCTTCCTGGGCTCGTCCTCTTGGAGTCGTGTTTCTTTTAGTATACAACAGATTTGTTAGTTTCCTAAATTTCCTTCGAAGGTTTAAAATCCAAGTGTAAATTATTGGAATTTCATAATAATAATGATCTTGAACAAAAGGTTGATGACAAGGATGGCAGATTATTAGATAAGGTTAAAGAGTTAGAAGAGAAGGCTAAAGAGATTAAACATATGAAGGAAATCATTGGCAATACATTCATTGGTGGTTTTAACCTCACTCTTGACTAGGTTTCTCTTTTTGCCAAAGACTTTGATTTCTCTAAGATAGATATCACTAAAGATGCTTCAAAGAATGCAAATGAGTTGGGAATTATTTATGAAGCTAGACCTTGACCAAACTCTAACAAAAGTCAAACTATAGATGATGTTGTGGAATGAGCTTCTTATGATGAAGCCACAAATGAACTAGATCATATGATGACTAAAGATATCCATGTTGATCAAGTTAGTGGCAAAGTGGAGAAAATGGCTGAGACTGCTCATGATTGATCATTTTAATCAGTGTTATTTATTTTTTACCATCCATTTAACTTTGTTGGGTTTTCAATTGTACATTTTGATAACTTTGTTTGGATGTTTGTATAATTTTAACATGCATTTTTATTTTGTTTTGCCTAATTTTTAGACTCCAATGGTTTATTAAGGTCAATGGTTATAGACATTCTCTTGATAATTTAGCCTTTGATAGAGAACCTTTTGTTCATTTAATCATTTGATAATTATTTTGGTTATCTATGTTTGATCCTTCATGTTCTTAGGCACCTTATGTCCTAATAATGATTTTAATCATTAGTATTTTGAGCTATTTATGCTCATAGGTATCTTATGCCCTGATTAATCATTTTGATCCTTGGTGTTTGAGCTATTTATGCTTTTTAAATTGTTAGCAATGATAGTCGAAATTTATTACCTTATTAAGCCCGATTTTTCTTAAGAAAGAATAAGTGCATTTTATTCATCCATTTTAGGGAAAATAACAAAGGTAACAATATAAAATCGATCATATTTGGAAGAAAGTCTCATACTTAGACCTCTCAGAACCATAACATGTTAATCATGACCCCCATTCCATAGTATTAATATTTCTAATTACCCAATAATTCAAACATGATAGTAATATAGATAAGTATGGCATGATTTGTCTAGCTGAAGATTCCTCATAAGGGAAGCCATCATATAATCATTATTCCTTTCTTTAAGCTTATTGTTGTCTTTCTCGGGCTTTCTAATTAGTTTTTTATCATTCACAATCTTTTATTTGAGCTCAAGTTGTGTGCTAACATTACATGTTGTTCCTTATTCAAGGTTATTCATGTAACATCTTTAGGCCACAATTTGGTCTCGTCTAACTTTTCCCACATCACTTTTAGTAAGGAATGTCATTAATGAATATGGTGTTGGCACTATTGCTCGAGCTTGATTTAATGATGTTTATCCAAGTATAGCATTGTAAGCTATGTTAAGTGTGTTAACCACCAAAAATTCCACATCACTATGCAAATTTAAGGCCATGCTCCTAGAAAACTCTCAATTTTACTAATCCTACAATTGGTACTTGCTTTCATGAGAAGCTAACCAAATTTCCTTAATATAGAGTCAAATTTCTAATTGATATATAGAGTGCCCTTGCTATATAAGCATATAAGATATCTATTGAGTTATCTTGATCAATCAAGATTCTTTTTACAACATAATTTAAGATAGTTGTGATCTCAACTGAAACCTAGAGTGCAATCTGCCTCAGAAAATGAAATAATAGGTTTGGATCCATGCTTTGGCCTTTTCACTTCCACTATCATTATCAATCATAAATGTCTCTTTTAAGCACTTTTTGAGGCTCGTCCCACATAAATGCTCCGGCAATGGTTTCTACCACACCTACGACTTTTGGTTTAGCCTCAGGCTTTTTACGCTTCTCATTTGACTGCTCTTTAGGAGAGTGTGATAGGGATTTTTCACACTACCTGCCATCATTCCATAGTTTGAATGGTCATTTACCTTCAAAATGGTCATATTTTTTATATTGTTGCAAGAAAGCTCTCAAATTAACTTTTCAATTTCATTCTTTAAACTAATGCATTCATTTGTGTTATAGCTCCAATGTTTACGGAATATGCAATATTTTTTTATCCCTAGAAGGTAGTTTTTTATTCTTCTACCGTGGTGTATAGTTGTTGAAATATGGCTTTAACACAGGTTTGTCTCTTCGATCACCCTTATCATTCTTTTGTTGATCCTTATTTCCCCATTGAACTCATTTTTTCTTTTATTCAACTTCCTCAACATATATATATTTAGTTGATTGGGCTAATAGGTCTATCAAATCATTTGCTAGCTTTTTGGCTAAAGATTTGAAGAAATCACCTAATTAGAGATAGATCAAAATGGAATGCATTACCACTACCTCTTGTAGATCCTTGGTTTCTAATGTAGCTTAATTGAATCATCTAAGATATTCCTTCAATGATTATCTCTTTCCTTATTTGATAGCCATCAAAGAGGCATTAATCTTCTTATAAGTTTTTAATGTAGGAAAATAAGCTAAAAATTGATTGGTTAGATCTCAGAACCTATCAATTGAACTAGATTTCAAACTCATAAACCATTAAAGTCTTACCACTTTTGGGGTAGTAAAGAAGTCCATGCACATTATTGCATATGGCATGCCTAAAAGTACCATAGCTACTTAGAATTTCTCTATAAGTTCTTATGAATCCATTATCCCATCATAAAACTCCAGTTTGGTTAGGGCTTTGAAGCTTTAAAGTACTAGCACTCTCATTATATCTGAGACAAAAGGATGGAGATTTTCTTACATATCACAATCATTATATCATCTCATAATTTTCTTGAGAATTTAAGTGATTTACCTCATGACTTCATTCTTGCGAACTATGACCATCATTCCAACAACTAATATTCTCACTCCTAAATTCTTTCAATCTATCACCGAATGGCCTTTATACATGATCATGATTTTGGCAATTGTGTTCATTCTATTGATGGTCGTGTTAAATGTTATTGTTATGCTATTCATTTTGCTAGCGTAATGCTCAGAGCATTCGCTCAAGCTCTAATAACAAATGTCAAATTTTTCCTTGTAGCATCTCTTTCTCATGGTTTCCATGTAATTATCAATGATGACATCTATTATAATGGCAACAAAGAGACTGTTAGTCTATCAATGCTAGACTATTATCTCTAGCCTCAGATCTTTGTATTGAACATCGATTGTTATCATGATGCATATTGCAATTAAGATTCTTATATTTGAAGATTCAAATTTCTACTCATAATAAACAAAAAGATAATCAGAAAATGAATAGTGCATAAGACATTCATAAAAATGCTCATAAAATAATTTAACAGTAAAGCTCAATATAATGACTATATGATATTGTTAGTAAGGTCTAGAAACGAATGCAAATATGTTGATTTAGAATGGTACAAGTTATCATCCCACAAAGAATTGAGAGTTTTGCAAATCATGAACATGTCTTGCTATGGAAAAACATAAAATTATCCTTAGATAAATCATTAATGATCCTAATATAATAGAAATTTAATTGCCTTTCAAAGAAAGTTCAACAAGGAATTTTCAAGTCAAAACTAAAAAAATTGAATCAACATATGATAATCAACAAAATCTTCATTAATTTCGTGAAATGAAGTTTCAAAACACATTGTAGACCTTGAGCAATAGTATCTATCAAAATTAAGATAGATACAATAGATTCATTTATGATTCTCCACTTTTTATGGAAAAAGAAAATATCCAGATGCTTTAATTGTAAATTAAAGAGCAAATTTATAGATCAAGAAGAAGAAGATGATAATGATAAACTTAAACTAATTTAAATTATGATGTGAAAATGTAACACCCCAAAATTCGAAGTAATATGGCTTTAGAAAATTTTTCATCCTTATGAATTAAATGAGCAAGCATAATTAGATAAAGTATAAATTTTCATCACCTCACTCATGAGGGAAAAAATTTTATTCCTTTTTACTAGAACCTTGATTGGGGTATGAAAAGAATTTTGAAATATTAAAAGTATCTATATAGTAAAATGCTAATATTATTAGCTAATTGCCACACCTAGAGTTTAGAGAAATTTTCTAATATTATTAGCTAATTGCCACACCAAGAGTTTAGAGAAATCTTTTTAATTCATATATTTACTCATTATATACCTATTTATCCATGTGGTTGTTTAATCATGCTCAAGTATGAAATTATTGCTTAACTAATTCTAAAATTTATTTTGGGAACTATAGAAATACATTCTAGTTAGGGTATTAATATTATGGGAATATTTAGTTCACATATCTTAAGACTTTTAACATGATAATTACATGAAGATTATTTTGATTTCAATCCCTAGAAGGATTTGGTAATTTACATGGGCTTTAATAAATTAGAAAAAGAGGAAAATATTCTTAACTAGTTAGGTTAAGACCTTAAGCCATTCTAGTTGGGATATTAATATTAAGGGAATTATTTACTTCACATACCCAAAGACTTTAATTATGATAATTATGTGAAGATTATTTTGATTTCAATCCCTCAAAGGATTTGGTAATTTACATGGACTTTAATAAATTAAAAAAGAGGAAAATATTCTTAACGAGTTGGGTTAGACCTTGGGCCATCAAATAACTAAGAGGACTAAACAAAAATAATAACACACACATATATATGTGGTAAGGAGGCCCAATTCAACCTTTATAAGAGAGATGATGTGGGCCCTCCTTAAATCTGCTAAGCTATTTGCAATCCAGTGCATTTGAAAATGAAATAAAAAGATATTAGTATAAGGAACCCATTGGAATAAATGGGCTTTAAGACTATTAAGACATGCAAAAAAAACTATTTAGGTAGGGAAGAGTGGCCTAATTTGGCACCTTCATTTCATGAAGGGAAGGTGCCAAGGGCCTCTTCCATGAAAAGAGACCATTTATGACCCATTATCACCTCAATAAGTAATTTAAATAAACAAAACAAAATTTGCTTAAAGATAAGGATAGAGTATAATCCAATGAGAGAAGTAGCTTGTATAGTTAGAGAACTCACCTCTAATAAAATTCAACAATTTTTACTAATAAGAAAATAAGCTCATGATTGCCCCTTTTTAACCATCATTGCATTTTACTCTTCAAAATTAAAACAAAGTCATGCACAAAACCTATTCTTTCTTCACTTGTACAGACACCTCGCTTTAAAGTGGAGAAATTTTTTCTCAATTACATCTCCTTACTCACTTAAAAAGCCTTCTCCAATCTTTTTTAAAAAGAAGTTCCATTTTCTTGTAAATTTAAATTAAATAGATGATCTTCATCTTGTGACTTCAATTTTTCCCTTCTTATGCATGTTGATCATTGAGTAACTTTGGGTATTTTTCTTTTAAGACCTAATCTTCCATTTTCAATCAAGCTTATCGTCCTTAAGATGAGTATTCTCTCTAAATTTCACTTTAGTAATCTTTTAATTCACCCATTAAATCTCATATAGATTGGGTAAATAGAATGGCCCTCTAATCAAGTGGAACTTTTAAAAAATTTATAAGAAAGAATATGCAACATGAGTTAATCTTGAAATATGGATAGTTGTAAATAGATATATTTAGAATACTCTTTACATATTTGAAATCATAAAAGAAAAAATTCCTACTTGACAGATGTTGTATGTGTCAACCATAAGGAGGATTTTAGATGATGCCTTAGTTTACTTATGTGCTAATAAGGTTGTGGTATGGAAATGAATCTTGAAATAAATTTGTGTGTAAAAAATTTAAGAATGAAAAAGCTCACCCTTTTAAGGATAGCTTCGATTACCATGGGAAAATAGTAATATTTTAGCTAAAATTTCAACTAGTTTAATATGAATGACTAAGATCTTTGATGTTAAATTTACAAAAATCCACTACTTTAAAGGGTATGGTTCATCCTCTTTGGGCAATAGGTAAAGGACAGTGAAATTTTGCCTAAATATAGTCCTAAGGTTGGCTCTAAGGGTTTAGATCTAACTTGGAAATTCCAAAATTGGTGTAAGCAAGATTATGGTACAAAAATTTAATTTTTTTATGAACATGCATGTTAACTCTAGTAGCAATAGTTGTATAAAATTGTTTGAGTACTTGTTCTTGAATCGCATATAAATGTTGCATGTATTTAGTGAAGTATATGATTGAAAATTTGGAAACTTATATAGAGGCATGGTTCAGCCACTTAAGGGATTTGCATGTGGAACTTGTTGTTTTAATTATTGCATGGCTTAATTGATTAGGTATATTTTGTATGAAACCTTATATGAACCCATACATAGAATCTTACATGTATGAATCAAAAAAATTTTGAAATTTAGGCAAGAAGTAGTTTGGCTAGAAGGAATACATAAGCTAAATGTCATAATTTTCAAATACCCTTGATAGACTTGTTACAGAGATATTTATATGTAGCCCAATCCATGAACGTTTACCTTTGTATGAGTTATTGTATTAATGGGTTACTAGCATCTTTATGTTTTTATCAAAGAGGAAAATGTACCTTTGAAATGGGCCTTATAGCCAATAAAGGGGCCCAAATGGATGCTAAGTGTTTCTTCACCCCTTAGTTAAACTGAATGGTAATTAAGCTTAGGTTCATATTACTTGATGGTAAGACAATGTGGAATGGGCCCATTAGGCTTTAAATCTCTTTATGAGCACTATTTTTAAAGTAAGCATGTAAAGTTATGGGTAACTAAATGCATGTTAGAAGGCCACAATATTGGGCATGGAAATACAAAATAAAGACTAAGACAAATAGAGGAATTTGGAAAATAAATAACTAAATTGAAAATGAATGAAATAAATTCAAATTATATATAAGTGTGTTTGGCCTTAATGATAAGGAATTTAATCATAATAAATATAGAAAGTGTATGTGTGTAGGTGTATTTTCAGCCAAGCCCTATGAAAAAGTGGTATAATTGTCTTTGCCATGTATTTAAAGACTCCAAAGGCCTAGTGTATGGAAATATATTGAATTGAGAAATCAATAAAAGTGTAATCACACATTTTATGAAGCCATAATAAGAATAGTGGAATTCCATGAATATGACAGGAGAAATGAGGGTGATGTAAATGCATGCAAGCACACACTATATAAATTTGAGGAGAAACAGATAAAGTTGGCCTTGGAGGAATAAGGAGAAGAGAGACGGATAAGGTTATCTTGAAAGTAACAAGGTGGAAAAATATACTTGTAAATGCATGTATTATTGTGTTTGTTTATTATTTATGCTTCAATTATTATGCTTAAATTATGATATATGAATATGTGAATAACTATATATAAATATGTGAATTGCTATGTGAATGATTATACGTGAATATGTGAATGAGTATCGTATACATGAATATGTAATTAGTATATATGCATATGCAGATAAGTATATATATGAGTATATAAGTGAGTATATATGAATGATAATACGTGAATATGTGAAGAAGGATATATGAACATGTGAATGAGTAAGTATGAATATGAGAATGAGTATAATAATACATGAATATATTAGAATAAGCATGATCATGCAATTGATTTTGGTTATGCAAAAATGAACATAAGAATTATGTGTATCATACAAAAATAAGACAACTTACATGCAAAGGAATCACACAAGGCATGATTATGTCTTTAAATCATAAATAAATATATAACGCATAAGAAACATGAAAGTGTTGAACAAAACTGATAAACCACTTCTTCCATGGATGATTACATAAGTGTCATATGTAAGGAATTATAAGGATAAAACACTCAAAGATTACTAGGATTACTAGAGTACATATGTATAGAGTTTACTCACAAAGTTTGTATGGCTTAACCTTATTGTTGTAAATGTTATAAGGTACCACTCTACCTCTACAAGATGATGGTATATAAAGGTATTTTGGTAGCAATCGTAACCCACCCTATGAGAACTATTCACTTACACTTTTGTTATTTCTTATTCATAGACTTCAGTGAAAGTTGAGTCATGTATAATGTAAAAGCCGAACATTTAATAGGACCTAACATACAGGCCTTAATGGATTAAGGTTATTTTGATAGGATAAGACAATAGTTAAATTGATTATATAAGACTTTAGGGTTCACCCTAGTTTTAGCATAAGAGGACTTAGGCTTATCCTAATTATTTTGTATAATATACTCATGACCTTTTTGTTCGATGCCCTTGGGTGGATTATAACACACTTTTGAAATGGGTTTATATGTTTTCTCTATATTTTGGTCATACTCCATAAGGTTTCTCATAGTTGGTCAATCTAGTCATATATTTCATAATATATACCTATATATTTGTCCTAGTATCTTGTTATATACAGGAAGTGGTCTCGAGAAGTCACAGTAAACCCAAGGATAGCTTGCCCTTTGCCTCATCAAGAGCACCCAGCGAACTTCGCTTTGCCCATCAGAGAATGGCACAACAAAGTTCTTCCAGCACCACCCCTCGAAGCAAGTCCTGGCCTTACGTGACAGCTACCCAATGACCCTGCGAGAAGATCGCAAGACTAGTTTATCAAATGACTAACTTCCCGCACCAGCTAGATACCTCACTATAGCAGCTCTTAGCTTGCTATAGTGGATCTCATAATGCCCCCAAGCCAGGAACTCCTGCTTGGAGCATCCTGCGCCTCGCTTGGAATAGGAGCGCTAACCAACGGATACAGACAGATCCAGTCTATAGCTGACCTAGAAGACCTACCCTGCAGCCTACATTCTGCAACGGCTAGTTTGTAGTCTTTTACTGTCTTTTCTTATTTATAGCTTGATATAACACAACTATGGCTTGTAATTAATGCATGTAACACCTACTTCCTCTATAAATAAGATTGCCTTGTTAGAAGAAGGAAGAAAGGTTGAACCTTCTATAAGTAAAAATTCTGCCAAAGCAATTTCTCAATAAAATCTCAGTTATGGACATAGGGTCCAATGCCACCCAGATTTAGCTGAACCATGTTAAACTCACCTCCTCCTCACCCTTTCTTCCTCTCGGCCCGCCTCTTTCTAGGTTTCAGGAGCAGTATTGGCTCTCTGAACTCCTCTCCATTAGCTGAAGTTTGGGTCCTCCTTACGAACCGAATTTCACCATCAACATTTTAGCATGCCCGGTGGGACCATCTACTCTCTGAAGTCTCTTTTGTAGTGTAACAATGGCCAGAGGAAGAACGACTCAGAGTTCTACTATTCTGATTTTCCAGCAACACACTGTTGCACCCGAAACTCAAGAGGCTTGGAGCTCGATCAGTCCCGATCAGCACTCGAAAATACAGTCAAAGAATTAGATGAAACTGTCAAGGTGCTTACTCAGACATAAGCACAAAATACTCAAAGACAAGAAGAAGTCATGGCACAGCTCCAGCAGTTTCGTGAGGAAGCTTAGAGAGAGATTCGTGATGACCGCGACGGCCAATGGCTGAGGGACTTGCAATGAGTGAAAAGCTCTACCCCTCAGCATGAAGGACAACATCCAACAATGGAAGAGGTTCTCCAAAGGCTAAAACAACTGGAAAAGCATCCGCAACCTTAGGGCTGTCAACCTCATAATAAGGAGACCTCACCATTTTCTGTGGAGATCGAGAAGTAACCCATCCCACAAAAACTCAAAGTACCCATTATCTCTTTATATGATAGGAACAACAACCCAAGCGATCATCTGGATACATTCAACACTCAAATGGACCTCCAAACAATCGATCCCCTGGTGAAGTGCAGCGTCTTTCCTGCCATATTAGGGGCAACACCTTGGGCATGGCTCAGACGCCTTTCGGCTCGTAGCATCAACAGTTAGGAAGAGTACCAAAGGAAATTTGTTGACCAATACCGAGCACTGAAGAAGTGACTTGTGCCTCCTTGCCACCTCGTGATGATTTTCTAATGCAAGGATGAGTCACTCAAAGACTATGTAACCTTATTCAGGCATAAGGCCAACTCCATGGAGAATCCCTTGGAGGAAAGCATCTTAACGGCCATCTCAGTGGGACTTTGTAAAGATAATAAACTGTATAGAAGCCTCTACAAGTCCCCAGCTCAAGACCTTACCGAATTCTATGATCGGGCAATCAAACAAATAAGGTGGGAAGAAACATTCGAAACGGAGGAACCCAAGCATAAAGTGGGCCACAGCAATCCCGCAGCGAGCAAAAAGAGGGGTAGCGAGAGTCACGATAACCCCACTCCTCATCTCGCAAAGAAAGTGAAACCTCAGTGACTCAAAGGCCGCTTCGAGAGCTACAGCATCCTATCGGACACACAGGATCAAATCTTTGCCGCAGAAAGGCATAATGAGGACTTCAGAAAACCCAGACCAATGAGGGCTCCTGCCAAGTCTAGAGACCAAAGCAGATTTTGTTCCTATCACAATGAGGTTGGACACACCACCTCAGAGTGTCATGCACTAAAAGACACCATTGAAGGCCTCATTAGAAGAGGTCGACTATAGGATTACATGGCAGGACTACCCAGGCAGGGTGCTCAACAGGCTCAGCGAGTTATCATCCAAGAGCCTGAGCCCTCCATCAGAACCATATTTTGATCTTATAACAGTCATTTACAATCGATTGTACTAATTGTGGTATTTTGAATCAATGCAAGCTGTCGATTGGTTGAGTATTATCTAGACGCAAAGTTCTTGTTCTGTCATCACAAAACTTCACGAATGGTTTTCACCTCAATGAAAACAAAACTTCGGTGAATGGTTTTCACCTCACCTAGCAAATGGTTTTCACCTTGCCTCAACGAAAATAAAACTTCGGTGAATGGTTTTCACCTCACCTCAACGAAAACAAAACTTCGGCGAATGGTTTTCACCTCACCTTAACGAAAATAAAACTTCAGCGAATGGTTTTCACCTCGTTTCAACAAAACAAAACCATGGCAAATAAAACAAAATCCTAGCCACCAGCCTACTACAACACAAAGAAACTAAAACATAATCATTTCCTACAGCTCTCATGTGGATGAGTTTCTCATGTCTCAAACGGGATCTCTTGGGTGCAGCTTGCATGTGACCCCCTCTCTCACTCACAATAAGTTGAGCAGTCAGAAAAATAAAGCACAACTGATTGGCCGAAAAGAGAGAAATTCTCATTAGTTATCAAAAGCTTACATACAGCAATGCTTAAAGAATACACTACAATATCTGAAAGAAGAAAAGCTCATACAGCAAAGAAAGATCTCGACCAGTGAGGCAACAGTACATCAGGGGAAAAAGACTGAAAGCCTGGCACTATGATTCTTACAAAAATGGGTCAAAAATCTAGCTACCAGTCATCAGGCTTGCAGAAGAGTAGCAGCCCAGAGTTCCTTCTGCTTATTCCTCTGACACGCCCTCCTAAGCCAGATACAACAAATTAAAAAGTCATAGAAGCTGGCTGGCCAGGCATCAACACCACAAGCAACTGCCGGAGAAGGTGGCTAGAAGTCACCGCGAGATCTCCCAAGAGCCCACCTGGTGGATCCCATGATGAAGCTACGTGCAATGGGATATCCATGTCTCCCGTCACTCTGCAATAGGCCATCCATGTCTCAGCAAGCTTCGTCAGAAGCCAAGACACTAAAACACAGGGAGCTCTTCAGTCTCCTCCATTGAGTCTCTTTGGGACAAAAGAAAGAGTGCCTCAAACTGTAAATAGACCCACTCGGCCTTCTGAAGAATCCAGAAGGTATCTAATCTGATCTTCATCCAATGGCCCAAAACGAGTGGCAATGCAATGCCAAAAGGCAAAAATGGCAAATAGAGGAAAGCATGGCTTAAAGTAAGATGGAAAGACATTTGATGTGACATCTCATTCAAAGAAGGACACTGACTGAAGATACAAATCAAGCTTTAGAAACTTGGAACTCCCGGTTCGTGAAGCAAACCGAGAGTTGGGGGGCTTATGTTATATACAAGAAGTGGTCTCGAGAAGTCATAGCAGACTCGAGGCTAGCTTGCCATTCGCCTCATCAAGAGCACTCAACGAACTTCACTTCATCCATCAGAGAACGACACAGTAAAGTTCTTCTGACACCACCCCTCGAAGCAAGTCCTCACCTCGTGTGGCAATGACCCTACGAGAAGATTGTAAGACTAGTTCACCAAATGACTAACTTCCTGCTCGAGCTAGATACCTCGCTACAGCAGCTCTTAGCTCACTACAACGGATCTCACGATGCCCCCAAGCTAGGAACTCCTGCTTGGAGCATCTCGTGCCTCGCTTAAAACAACAATGCCAACCAATGGATACAGATAGATCCAATCTATAACTGACCTAGAAGACCTACCCTGTAGCCTACATTCTGCAATGGCTAGTTTGTAGTCTTTTACTGTCTTTTCTTATTTATAGCTTGATATAACACAACTGTAGCTTGTGATTAATGCATATAACACCTCATTCCTCTATACATAGGATTGCCTTGTTAGAAGAAGGGAGAGAGGTCGAACCTTCTGTAAGCAAAAATTCTGTCAAAGCAATTTCTCAATAAAATCTCAGCCATGGAAGTAAGGTTCGATGCCACCTAGATTTAGCCAAACCACATTAAACTCGTCACCTCCTCACCCCTTTTTCCTCTCGGCTTGCCTCTTTCTGCGTTTTAGGAGTAATATTGGCCCTCTAAACTCCTCCCCGTTACCTAAAGTTTGGGTCCTCCTTACGAACCGACTTTCACCGTCAACATATCTCTATATCAAACAATGTATAAGATCACTACATTCTTCCAAGGAATGTAACATAAGATTTGCTAATTTACTGATGAATAATTGATATCATATTTTCTCAATTATTCCACAACCAAGGATATTTAAAAATTATAATTATATATACAAATTATCTCATAATTGTAGTCTCCATTTTAATTTATTTATACACAATTATATTTCATGACTTTATCCAATATAGTATACATATATCAAACATATATATATATTTAAAACTAAATTGATAAAGAAGCCAAAACATTATATTTTATTAAATTGCTAAGATATATAATATGCATGCCATTATAGTGATTATCTCTAGGACATCTTTATACTAATAAATGGCCCATCTTGTCCTTCAATGAACTCCCATTTGATACGAGTAGTACACATTACTATCGAATAAGGTGACAACAATACCCATCTTGACCCTTGGCTATAATGGTGACGTAAGTTACTATTTACCAATCTTATCAAGTATGAAAATCATCTATACAATGGTAAACACAATAGATTAAATGTTTTCTTTTGATGTATTTACATGGTATGCAACTAAATTGTTCAGTTAAAGGTCCTTTCATTATTTTAAATATCTTTCTATCATCCCATCGTTGTTTTGAGTGGTTCATCTTTCTTTCCTGATGTTAGTTTTCATTTGTGATTCGTACTAAGCTTCCTTATCATTTGTTAGATTTTCTTGTTGTTTGCCACATTTGCTTTCACATTGGTAAGGCCCTAATGTCTATGTAGTCGTGCTTATTTGTTTTGTGCCTAGGTGACTTTATTTCATTCTTCTTCTTATGTTTCGCTTCTTTCCCATCTTGTTTCTTGATTTCTTCTTTCTTATATTTATCTCTTTTTTAATTAGCTCTCCGTATTTATGTCTATTTGTTGCTTGATCCCGTTACTATTCTACTTACCATTTCTCTCCCTTATATGTTGCATATATTTAATCTATCTTTCTCTTACAACTTCCTTATTCTCATTACTTTCTTGTCTTTTACATTCTTGGTCATTCATTCCTAATCTTATACTACCATTATCTTCTAGTCTTTTTAACATTTAGCCTTTATGGGCTTAGTTTTTACTAATCATTCTTGCACCTAAAACTAAAGCCTATTCCAACTCTTTGGTTTGTAATTTTATGTAATCCTTACTAACTCACTCTTCACATATCATATCCTTGCCTTCCCTATTTTTGTACCTCTTCCTTCCCTCATTTTCCTAACTTAAACTTTAGAATAATTATGCAACTTAACTCTTCAGTTTGGATTCAGGGATATTTCCATCCTTTTGGCTGGTTGTGGAAAATCCTAATTTCTAGACTACTCAAATTTGGTGGGGTTTTAACTCCTTTGATTGACCTCTCTCGCTTAGGGGTAAAACAATCTTCATTACCTCCTAACTCACTAGGGGTGAAATCATCATTTGCACTTTATTCTTATTCATAGGGATAATTTCATCCTCGGTCTCTTGTACTCGTTCGTCTCACTTATCATTATCCTCATTGTCTAGCTCTAACTTACATCTGGGGTAGTCTTGTCATTTCTAATTTTCCATACCCATTCAAGGGTAAAATCATTATTCCAAGAATATCTATCCCTTTTCTAATTTAATCAAATAACAGTTTTCCTATATTATACTATTTTCTATTACATGTTCTTGATTACTTTTAGTGATGGATTAATGGATTTCCTAGAAATAATGGATGCTTCCTAGCACAAGCCATCATGACTAGTACTCGCTAAACCTACTGTGTCATGCTAGGCATAAGATCATTTCTCTAATACTAACTTGTTACATCTCAAAATTTAGGTGTGTGATTAGCGCAAATCACACTATGGTGATTTGCAAACCTATGAGTAATCTCTTATTAAAAACATTTTTTTTTCATAATTTTGAAAACAAGAAAATAATGTAGAAATCATATCTTTTGGGCCTTTTATCTTAAAAACTCATGATATGCAAAATTTTAATAAAAATCATTTGAAATGAATACTTTTTTGAAATTAAAATAAAATCCCTTCTAAAAGTTATAATCATAACTGAGGATCCAATATCTAGTTGGATGGGCACTAATCACTAAAAGATAACTAAGAGAACCACTTACCTGATTTCATATACATGCAAACTTTAAGGAATCTCCTCATTGGAATAATCTCTTCAAATTCATTAATTTGAAAATATTAATGAATGGGGTGAGTACGATGACTCAGTGAGTAGAACATCAACCCAACTTTGGATTGAAAACTCTTTTGGTCATATATATAGTATAATCACATAACATATAAAATATATAAAATGGAAAAATATAATTTTTGAAATATATTCAAAAATAATATCATACAGTCATTTCCAAAGCTTTCTATATGATGTTTATGCTTATGATCTATCATTAACTTTTTTTACTATACCATTCATTCATGAATCATACATAATGGAAAATATAATCCTTGCTCTCCTAGGTCATTACCAATGATCATGTAAAGCTCACATACCTTAGTTTATTAAATCATATCAAATTACCATGTAAAGATTTTTTTTCCTCTTTTATTATACTGACAATAGGGTATATACTAGGGAGCAATATTCTTGTGTCCTTTTGTATTGTTTCCTCTAATTTGTCCCATATAACCATCTCATTTTTATTGTGCCCAGAAGCATTTAGTTCATGACCTTCTGTCACATGGGTGCTCTATCCCATAGGCTCCTGTCGCATGGAAGACTATCTGCCCATAGCCTCTATCATATGGGAGACCTCATGTACATCTCATAATGCACATAGGTTCACCAATATCCCTTGTTGGTTCACAAACATACATCTCTCATTATTCTTGTGCCTCATTTTAATCTAACATATTTAACTATCCTTGTAAGCATAATCATTTTATTTCTATCCTTCATATTAATTTTTATATGATTACGTAGTGAGACATGATTATAAAATATTGTTCTTGAAAGGAAAACTTCTTTTATGAAAATAACTAGAATTGTTAACGTAAAATTATATTTAATTAAATAAAAATAAAATTATAAATTTATGTAAGTAACACATAAGACTCTTAAAACAATAATGTTATTAATTTTAATAATATATAATAATTTGATAAATTTCATAAATGTAAATAATTTAATTAAATAAACAACTTAAGTGCAATCACTACAAGAAAATCAGGATTTTTTAACGGATAAAATTCGTTGGAATATTCCAACGGATTTTCCAATGGAGAATATTCCGTTAGAATATTCCAACAAATTTTACCACGGAATTTCAGTCCATTGTAATAATTCAACAGAAATTACAATGGACTGCAATTCCATTGGAATACTCCAATGGAAAAACACATTCATTGGACAATCCGTTGGAATACTCCAACAGATATTACTGATAACTCTATGAAAATAGAGTTATCTTAATGTTCCTAGACTTAACTTATTGAAGTATAAGAGTGATTCTTTGTAAATA
>JANHAO010012238.1:0-16490 GCA_026873985.1 Saraca asoca | reverse complement strand
TAAGACCAATAATCTTCCTAAGGCTAACAATCTCATTCTTAAGGTAAATAATTTTCCTAAGGCAAATCTCCCTTAAGGTTAACAGGATTAACATGCCATGAGAAACTATATGGAATATTACCATTTGTCAATAAACTTCTCATATGAAAGGTGGTGCAAATGATCCTTAGACTTGAGATTAACATAGTACCTTATGTATGGAGTTTGTGTACTTTGATATTATTCTAGGCTTGCAACATGAAGGTAGAGATTGATTGAGAAAAGATTCGCCCTCATTGGTAATAAGAAAAGATGTTCAAAAGATATTTGATACTTGTGCTATGATCAAAATCATATGCTTATGTATTGATTTATACATAAAGTAGTTTTATGAATAATCCATTGTCAAATAGTACATAGTCAAACATGTTAGGAAAATTGGATCAAAGCATATCAAAACATTGATCATATGCATCAAGTATGCACAGTAAAAATTTTAAAATTTTCCTAATCTTATATCATGTTGTTTATAGATTACTTCATAAGCAACGTAAAATTTGAATCAACAATTTAAATTATACATTTTTGGATGTTATTCTTAGAATCCTTAATTAAATATCAATTTGATC
This sequence comes from Saraca asoca, assembly GCA_026873985.1. Taxonomy (NCBI): domain Eukaryota; kingdom Viridiplantae; phylum Streptophyta; class Magnoliopsida; order Fabales; family Fabaceae; genus Saraca; species Saraca asoca. Next base: position 15,882 of record JANHAO010012238.1, on the reverse strand, counting down.
TCCATGCAATTCTATAAACACTCCAACCAACCCCATGATCAAGTCTCTTAGATTATTTTTAGGCAACTTCTTTAGATTTGATCTTTAACACCAATGGTGATCTGCACAAATCATTTTGATCCAAAACTTCTACCAAGTTTATGTAACAAGTGAATAGAAAAATCAACCACTTAGCTTAAGAGGTGCTAGCTCCCAAAAGAATCACAAATTCACTGGGTGCATGGGTGGTGTTTAAATGCAAAGAGGATATAAGAAGTGAGATCAAACAAATAGAGTTAGTGCACAACACATATGCTATGCTTAAATTAATTTATCTTTTAGTTTGGCTTCTTTCCTCTTTAAATAGACGAGTTTGAAACACAAGTAAGAGTGAGGAAGCAACATGAGTGGTGCATAAGTTACGATTTCCCTTACTTGAGCTATCTACTCACTTAGTGCTTTGCAGCCCCTTTTGGCCCAAGGACTCTACACTTCTTAACCTAATACTCCACACTTCTTAAGTATTCTCCACCTCAATCAAATCTAAGTGCCTTGATACTTTTTTCAGTTTATTTTTCTATTTCAGTTTTGAACTTTTTTAACTTTTCAAAGGTTTCAGACTTGTATTTCATAAAATACACGTACCTATACCTAGAATATTCATTGGCAAAGGTGATGAAGTAAGAAAATGCACCTCCTGTTAGAGTAGTCATTGGACCATATAGATCACTACTTATGGACTCTAGTACTTCTTTGTTATGTTCAAAATTTTTGCTAAAAGGTTTCTTGGTTATTTTCCTAATAAGACATGATTCACAAGTTTTATATGATTTATGATTAAATGGATCCAAATAATTATCTTTACAAAACTTGATGATTTTATTTATAGATTTATTAAACTTTGGTTTCTTATTTGTGATTGTTAATATTTTTGTCTTAGTTTTAGAACATATAATCCTTTAACAATTTTGCCATTACTATAAAACATGTCACCAACAAATGGAAATAGTATTCTTAGAAATGGTAGGAACATAATAACAATTATTTAGTTTTAAAGCCTGTGGCAATTCTAAAAGATAAGTTCCTACTTTAACAGTAATAACTTTTGCTTCATTTCCAATATGCTAGTCCACTTTACCTTTTTACAGCCTTGCTCCATTCCCAATGTGTAGGTCTACTTCACCTTTCTACGGCCTTCTATTATTTCTTAGTCTTTACACATCATTATAAATGTATGAGCCATAACTAGTATCTAATACTTAAGAATTAGTAGAAAAATAAGATAAGTTTATCTCAATCATAAAGATACCTAAAGTAGAAGCTTTTCTAATCTTCTTTTGCTTCACTGTCTTGAGATATGTTTTACAATTTGGCTTCTAATGGCCTTCTACTTCGAAATGGTAGCAGATTCCTTTGGAAACACTATCTTTCTTTTTTTTTTGTACACCTCTTTTAGGTTTCTGAACCTCAACCTTAGCCTCAGAACTTTTCTTGGACTTCTTTTCCTTTTCTTTGTTGTGCTTACAAGAAGTGTTGATCATCTGTACATGATGTTCCTTTTTAAAATTCGTTTTGGCAATCTTAAGCATATTGAGCAACTCTATAAGAGAGGCCTTTAACTTATTCATGAAGAAATTTGTGACCAACTGCCCATATGACTTATGAAGGGATTGCAATATGTCATTTACTACATGATTATCAATTACATGGTCAAGTTAGGACCGGTCTCTCTATTAGCCCAATCTTTAGCACATAGTTGCAACAGATGATCCCTTAACCATATTATAGTTGAATAGTTCATGAGATACCTAGTATCTCTCTATATGAGCATGCTCTTTATATGATTCTGACAAATGCAAAATCATACTAGGAGATATTGAAGCCAGCATCTCACATACTCCTTGTTCAATGTCTTCTTGATGTTTCAAGTAAGCATCAAAGTCAAAATTTTCATACTCACTTCAACCTTCAATTGGAGGTACACGAGGATCCTTTTCATGCACGTAGGTTATCTTTTCCTACTTAAGGACAATTTTTGAGTTTTGTAACTAATCCATGTAATTTGGCCTGATTAGCTTATTATTCATCAATATGTTTCTTAAGAAGATGTTATTCGTCATTTTAACAACTTTTAAAGAATACAATGGATTAATATCTAAGCATAATATTCATTTTATATGGACTTTAATAATATGAATTCCCACTATTTTCTTTAATAATAATGACCTTTTGTCTTAGAATTACATTATCACATTGGATGATAATCATGATAGGTTAGGATCACACTCAACTTGTCAAAGAATCCAAATAAACTAGACTAGGTAAACAACTTAGCTTATCAGTTACATGTCCATGTAATTTCTAATCATTACGTTGACAACTCATCTTGTGAAACATAATAACACCCCATACACTATATGTTGATGATGGAGGCCATTTAAACAATACATGTTTGCTAAGTCGAAACCATCAAACAAGAATATCATACATATTCCAATAATGATAACATGAAAGATGTAACGTAACCCTGATGAAGGCCAACAAGTTATCACGAGATCTATGTCTGGTTATGATTATTTTGATGGGTGACATTGAACTATGTTCTTAACACTCAACTTAAATTACTAAGCAACCTTCTAATTAGTCTGGGGGTTTAACTATTAAAGGTCTCATGTACTACTCTATGTCATACATACATCCTATTCATATCACAATATAAATCTGATGCATGCATACGTTTACTATTCTATGTTGTACATATATCACCATGTATATCATACATATAAATCACATGCATACATAACATATATGGGATGCTAATGAACCGACTCAAATTATTCCCTTAAGCCAAAAAAGGGGAGAATCTTCATGTAATAAGCCTCTTGCCACACATCTGGCACTTAGATGCCTCCTTCTTCTTCCAAAAGAAAAATAAAATTCCTTAATTTCTATCATGTCTAACTAATTACATCTTATAGAAGAAACCTTAAGTTATATTCAATGAGAGTATAATGAGAATAGAATTTTACATTTAAAAGTGAAGAGAAAAGTAGGACACACAGGCTCTGTTTAATAAAAAATACCTAAAAATAGAATGTACATTATATTCATAAAAATCTTTAGTCCATGATCATCCTTCCATGCATTTTAGTATATATGAGGCATATAAGACAAGAAAGCATAGACCGTTTACTATTTGATTCAAATTATGGTCATGCATGTCTTAAGTTATTTTATTAACATTTAACTTAAATAAGTTTACTAATTTAGTTCCATCATCAAACATCACAATCAAACAATTTTGGAAACTAATCATAATTAATTTCAAAATCAATCAATTAGTCAATTCTATGATACTTTCCAAAACTTTGAAATCAAGTAAATCAAACAAAGGAAAGTTTTTAAAATTATTTCCAATCAATTAGAATGATTATTAAAATAAAAGGAAAGTTTTCAAAATTATTCCCAATCATATTCAAATTAAATTTAAAGTTAAGGAAAGTTCTTATAATCACATAAACATAATTTAGGTAAGTTTTTTGAAAATTGATTGTGATGGCAATGAACTTCCTAAATTGTATTTGTGTGATTAAATCAAGGGGCTGATTAATTATAATCACAATGAATCAAAGGGCCGATTAGCTATCATAAAAAATAATCAAGGTGGCTGAACCACCATCCATAGTGGCCAGAAAATCGATCAGCCATGCTGGTCCAACCAATAAGTTTTGGCTGTCTTGTTGTCCTCCTTGGGCAATAGCTAGTCCAACCAGCTTTTGCTGTCTTAGATGGCTAGCAAGTTTGCCATTTAGCTAGCAAGCTACTATGGTAGCTAGTCAACTATTCTCCAATGTATTTTTCATATAAAGTGTAAATCCAACCGATATTGATTTGTGAAAAATTTTCTATAGAAAAATTCTACACTTTGAATGAAAAGCTTTAATCATATGGAACTAAATTACAATATGTATATAATCTCCATTATTACCATAACAATTAAATCCTTAATTATGAATTAATAGGAAACAAAGGCTTTGAAACCACTATTGGGAAAATTGGATCAAAGCATATCAAATATGTCGATCATTTGCATCAAGTGCGTGCATTTGAAGTTTTAAAATTTTTCTAATCTTGAATCATGTTGTTTACAAATTAATTTATAAGAAAAGTAAAATTTAAATTAACGGTTTAAATTATATCTTCTCAAGAGTTGTTTTTGGAATCCTTAGTCAAATCTCAATTTAATCTTCAAGTTTCTCAGATTGTTCTTGAGCAACCTATCTGATGTCATCTCCAACACCAATGATGATTCACACAAACCAATTTGATCTAAAGCTTTTACCAAGTTTATGTAATAGGTAGAATAGAAAAATTAACCACTTAACTTAAGAGGTGCTAGCTCTCTAAGGAATCATAAATTCAATAGGATAGGGTTAGTGTTTGAATACAAATATGAGATGAGAAATGAGATTAGACAAAAAGAGTTGGCACACAACCCAAATGCTAGGGCTGAATTGATATATCTTTTGATTTGGCTTCTCTCCTCTTTAAATAAAATAGTTTGGAACACAAGTAAGAGTAAGAAAGTAACATAAGTGGCGCACAAGCAACCCTTGCTTATACATCCACTCACTTACCCTTTAGCCCAAGGAGTCCATACTTCTTAACCTAATTCTCTCTCTTTTGTGTCTAACAAGCGCAAACACTTTCTAATGAGTCCAAACTCATAAACTGTCTTATATAATCATTCTAATTATTTTAATTAATTTGAAGCAATAAGTAAGGAATTATTTCTCTACTCAAGATCTCCTATACTATTAATATAAATGTTCTGCATCATTTAAATGTCAACAATGGAAACTTACTATTATTTAATAATTGTAATCTCCATTAGAATTGTTAAATCTTTGATTAATTAATACCTCTAATTATATTAGAACACTTGATTAAGAATTTCAAATTTTCAAGATGTTTTCCTAATTCAACTTTTGAATTCATAACATTTTATATTCTAGCTTTTTCCTTTGACTTTGGATCGAAGAAATTATACTGTATGTGACCCATTAGACTTCTATACAAGCCTCTATAAGCTTAATTGAATTAAGACCCCTTTTAATTCAAGCACAATTTCTCCGAATTATTTAAACAAATTCATAGATCAAGATTGGCTTCTAATAAAGTATCATGACCACTCAAATGCCAGGAATAGATTCTTCGGAATCAAAACCTTTTATGATTAGGTGTTAGTATGTAATTCAATTCTTTTATTTTTTGATATTCAAATTGAACTTAGGGTATGGTTCGAGTGTCAACCTTGTAAATGTCTAATCTAAGATGTATGCTTGAACATGTGCTATCTCATAATTGTTCATACATAAAACTCCTTTTATGTATCATTAACTGATTATACACAAAGCTCCTTTTATGTATTATCAATACATAGGTCTATGACCTTGATCATATCACAAATGTAATTTTTTTTTAAAGTATCTTTCCTTTGTTACCAAAAAGGATGAATTCCATCTTGATTAATTACTATCTTCTTATACTTGGTATACCCAAAATTATATGTATCTACTCTTTCAGAATACAAGCCTAAAATAAAATCAAAGTAAATGACTTTGTACATAGGATACTGTGTTGATCTTAAGTTACAGAATTACTTAAACCACCTTTTACATGAGAACTCTATTAACAAATGGTAACAATCCATATAGTTGCTCATGGCAGGTTAATCCAATCATATGTTTCATAACATATACCTATATGTTTGTCCAGATAACTCCATATCAAACAGTGTATGAGATCACTACATTCTTTCATAAGAATGTGACATAACATATGTTAGTTTACTCATGAATAATGGATATCTTTTTTTTTTAATTTTCTATAAGTAGGGATATTTAGAAATTATAATTATATATATAAATCATCTCATAATTATAATCCTTATTATAATTGATTTACACAATTATATTTCAAGGACTTAATTTGAGATAGTATACATATATATACAAATAACTAAATTGATAAAAAGGCCAAAATATTATGTTTTATTAAATATGCTAAGATATACAGTATCCATGCCATTACAATTGATTATCTCTTGGGCATTATACTAACAAAACATGTAACTATAATTGCATATTCTAATTAGGGTTGGCCCTTGAATCAAATTATAAGTTCAATTTAAATATCAAGAGATGAAGGGATTGAAATATACATTAACACCTTATCACAAAAGGTTTTGATTTCTATGAATCTGTTCCTAGTATTTGGGTGGTCATGATCTTTTGTTATAAACCAATCATAATCTATGAATTTAATTAAACAATTTGGGGAAATTGTGTTTAAATGAAAAAGAGTTTTAATTCAATTGAGCTTGTAGAAACCTATAAATAAATTCATTGTCAACATTCGTAAAAACCTAATGGGTCACATACAATAGAATCTCTTTGATCCATGTCAAAGAAAAAGTTAGAATGTGAAATGCATTGACTTCAAGAGTTAAATTAGTGATCATCTTAGAAATTTAAAATAATTAATTAAGTATTCTAATGTAATTAGAAGTATTAATTAGTTAATAATTTAATAATTTTAATAGAGATTACAATTACTAAATAGTAGTAAATTTCTAATGTTAATATTTGAATATCATAGAACATTCATATTAATTCTGAAAGAGATTATAAGTAGATGAATGGTTTCTTACTTAGAAAGACATTCTAATTAATTAAAATAAGCATAGAAAGATTGCATAAGAGAGTTTATAAGTTTGGACTTACAGGAAGGTGTTTGGGCTTATTGGACACAAAAGAAGGTGCATGAAGTTAATGAGTTTGGGCTCATTATAACTCAAACAAGGAGTATGGACTCCCTGGGCCAAGATGGTAACATTAGTTGTGCAGCCTATCTACTTGATGAATGGACAACACAAGCAAAGGAAAACCCTAACTTTTATGCCACTCATTTTTGTTCGTTACTCTTGCTTATGCTTCAATCTTTTTTATTTAAATAGGAGACAAGCAAGCCCTTCATAACACACAAATATAACCCTACCATATGTGTTATGCACCTAAACTCTCTTAGTGTAATCTCACTTTTCTTCTCTTCTTACTCTACCTATTACGTGAATAATGGTAGAGGCTTTCGATTGAAATGGATCATGTGGAACACTGTTGGTTTTGGAAATCAAATACAAAAGAGTTGACCAAAATCAATCTAGAAGATTTGATCATCGGGTTTGTAGGAAAGTTCATGAGATTGCTTAGAGATCAAATTCAAATTTGAAAATTAGGGATTTTAAGAACAACTCCCTAAGTTTATGCTTGTTTTGAATCATATAAATCCTTTTGAATTAATTTGAAAATAACATGATCTAGGATCAGGGGAAAATTTTTAAAATTATGCTATGCATATTTGATGTTTTTGATCTATTTTTTTTCTAATAGTCATGTCATTTGGCTTGAAAAACATGAAGATGACATATCAGCACATGATGAACAAGGTGTTCTCAAAATAAATCAACATAAACTTAGAGGTATATGTGGATGACATACTAATTATGTTGGAAATCATGGTAAAGCATTGGGAGTATTTGGACAAGACATTTGGCATCCTATGGAAAAATCATATGAGGCTAAATCCATTGAAATTTGCTTATGGTGTACAAGTTGGGAAGTTTTTGGGCTTTATGCTTACTAAACAAAGGATAAAAGCAAACCTAGTAAAGTGTTAGGTGATCATTGACATAAAGAGCTTAAAAAATGTATGAGAGGTGCAAGTGTTGAATGGACATGTAGCAGCCCTAACTCGTTTCAAGTCCAGATTAGTTGATAAACACCTTCCCTTCTTTAAATTGCTTAAGAATGTTAACTTCAAGTAGAATGATGAATGTGAACATGCTTTCACCATGCTTAAAATAAACTTATTTGCTCCATTAATATTGCTAAAATCATAATTAGGAGAATCCCTATACTTATATCTAGCGGTGTCTGACGAAACGGTCAATGTGATTTTAGTAAAGGAAGAGGAGGGAGAATAAAAGCCGATTTACTTTGTTAGCAAGACTCTACACAGTCTAGAGCTCTAATACCAATAGATAGAAAAACTAGCATATGCTTTGTTATTCACGTCAACAAAGCTAAAGCCATATTTACATGCTCGCCAAGTCATAGTTAGAATAAACTAGCCCATTAAATGAGTTCTGTAAAAATCAAATCTAGCAGGTTGACTGGTAGCCTGGTCGATCGAGCTATTAAAGTATAGCTTATTGTTTAAGCCTAGAAAAGTAGTAAAAGCTTAGGTATTGGTGAATTTTGTGGTTCAAAAGACACAATCAGAAAATGACAAAGTGGACTTAGCTTGGAAACTAATCATAAATAGGTCATTAAATAAGAAAGTCAGCGGAGTAAGAATAATCTTAGAAAGGTCATAAGGAATTTCAGTAGAATTTTTTCTAAAATTCAATTTTCATGCCACCAATAATCAAGTAGTGTATGAAACACAGATAATAGGGTATGACAAAGAGGACCTGGCTTGGAAACTAATCATAGATGGGTTATTAAATAAGAAATGCAGTGGAGCAGGAATAATCTTAGAAAGGTTGTAAGGAATTTCAGTAGAATTCTCTCTAAAATTCAATTTCCATGCCACTAATAATCAAGTAGTGTATGAAACACAGATAATAGGACTGAAGCTTGCCCAAGAAATAAGCACACAAAAGTTGACAATAATGAGTGACTTACAATTAGTCACCAATCAATAAAAGGAGAATACAAAGCTCAAGAACCCTTGATTATATAGTATGTGGATAAAGCCAAACCATTGTTAAAGGAGTATAAATATGAAGTAAGACAAATGCTGAGAGAGGATAACAACTGGGCGAATGCTTTGGCCAAATTAACCAGTGCAAAAGTGGCTGTCAACAACAAAATGGTTATTCAAGAGACAGTGCAAGTACCAAGCATAAAAGAGATAGAAGTTATGAACACAAATAAGGAGTTGACATGGATGGACCCCATAGAGCCATATCTAAAAGATGGAAAGACAATAAGAGCAAAATTGAGGCAAAGAAATTGGTGAGATAAGTAACCAACTTCTTTTTGAATTACAGGCATCTATATAAAAAAGGGTTAGGAGCATGATTCATGTAAGGAGATATCCAGTGTTATCCTCCTACAAGCCTCTCATTTCATAATTAGATAGGGAAAGTGATAAAAAACATTATACAAAGAGGTTTAAAAGAACCAATTTCTTAAAAATTTTCCAACAAACACTTTTATTCATATTTCAAAATATTTTTTTCACAATAAATTTGATAGAGTTTCTTCTATTTTTTAGACATTAGGCACTAGGCTGATACAAAAGTGGAGAGCCATATGCCCTACCCAACACCTATACACACAAACAAGACTATACATGACATTACTAAACACATGAAAATGCAATTTAACATAGACTTGATTATTGCCAAACACTTATGTACATAATATTTCTACTACCAAAAACAATCCTTCAATGGCCATGTCTTTAATCTCTACTGCAGCAATCTGGCAACCTAAAATATTTTTTTTTAAAATATAATAAGTTTCAAAGAAATCCAATAAGTAAATAGATTACTATCATTCAAAAGTACTTGGGTTACCTTTTTTAACCGATATCACAATAGTAGTACAAAAGTAAATCTTATTCAAGTTTTTAGCACTTAACCTTAACAATGTATGTCAATTAAATTTTGCAAGTGGAATTTCCACTTCTCATTTACATAACTCCTTATACAAGAGGACATTAGTACCAAAATGGAACAATTCAACAAACTATCCAATCCATTTGCCCGCACACATACATTTTCCAGAAGTATACATAAGAAGCATATTGGCATTGTTTTAGACAATAAGCATGAGAACAAGTAAACATTCACAATTCATACAAGTCAAACAATGCAAATGCAAATTCTTCAATTGAAGTTAGATCCATTGGTGCAACACTTTAAGAAACCTACAATTTCAAATTTTCGATATCAACTTACAATCCATCCTTTTCTATTCATCAATTTATACTCCATTTATCCTTCTAACAATTCATATGGCCATATCATTTATTTATTTGTTTGTTTCCTTTTTTTAAGTTGTAAGTACAATTTGGGGGAGGGATTCCCTATAAGGATCCAAGTTTCAATAATAATATAATCACACAAAAAGCCAAGCAAATCCACAAACACAATAATTCATCATTCAAAAGGTCAAGCCATTTCACAAACAATCATTTCATCATTCAACTTGTGTTTGTTGACATATTTGCTAAAGAAGCTAATGCTTTCTTGTAATTATAAGCATAGTTTAAGGTTGGCATAAGCCAACATTTAGCCACAAAATTCCATTTCCCTTAAAGAGATAATTTTACAATATACGTAAAAGATTAATTATAGCAATTCATGATCCTAACTCACTACCCTCCTAAATATCACAATTCACATTGTCAACATGTCATTAGTCCTACTCACACCATTTCAAGTTATAAAACAATTAAACAATCATGAATGTGCAATAACACAACACATGCCTTTGGGTTTCCCTTTATTTCCATAGGGCTATATTTCATTTTAGACTTACACATATGAGGCACGCTCTAATTCACATTTTGGCTTAAGGCACAATCATCATAAGCTTCAAAATGAAGTATAAGGTACATTTGAATGATTCCAATTGAAACCATAGAAATATATGCAGTAATCAACATCACATACCAGAATTTTTTATAAACATTAGCAATACAACATGATGCATAGTACATTTAGGTGGAGTTGGACTCTTGGACCAATTTCTTTAGACAACTTTTCATTTGAATTTTTTTTTCTCATTCAATATAAAATTTCAATCTTTATTCTCCTTATCTCTCCACCAATTTAACTCTTATTTACCTCTCCACCAATTTATAGCTATTTACATATATATATATATATATCAATTCAATTTCATTCAAGGAGTTTGCTTAAAGAATTTGCTCCAAGGTCCAACTTCCTAACAAAAATAAGTCAACAAACATCATACAAATTCACAATTTGAGGTATTCAATCACATTTGTCCATTCTTACTATACTTCAAGCAAGTTCCCATTTCACACTCTAAGGAACATCCCCACAAGAGACAATTATCATTCATTCAATTCAATCACTGTCATGTTTATCAACATACACATATTCTAATTGAGGTTCTTGATTCATGTCCAAGTGAATCCACAATTTTAATAAATAAATCTCAATTTGCATAATATATCATAACTCATGCATATAATAACAATATAGTAAGAGGTGAGTTATTTACTCACCTTAGCCCTTTCTTGATGTTCCACTCCGTAATAGAGTGTTAGGTCACCTTCAAATTTCCCTAATCTAAATTAAATATAATTATCACTATATTAGTTCCTAGTCTTACTCTAACATCATTTACATTTAGATAAAATCAATCTATTCTAACATGTAATATAACTTACCAATCTTCAATTTTAACTAATAGTTTCCTCTATTTTCCTATGTTAGTCCTATATTAACATAAGGGAATTAGATCTTATACTTCTAAATTAAAATTGCTCAAAGGGACACACACCTAATTTTATTTATTTTGCTACCAAATACTCAAATTTCCTTTTCCAATTCATTGTTGAATTTGGGGCAAACAATCGGACACTTAGAAACAAACCAATCTAATAAAAAAAATGGGTTAGCATTAAACCAATTTTTTACAATCTATTGTAAAGATTTCAATTTAGGCTAAAATTAGAATGTAAGTATTTCACTTACCTCTAAAGGGTATCTTAGGAGCTCAATTTAGGTTAGGAAAAACCCAGCTGAGCTCATTGGATAGTTGAACCTATTAGTTTGGATTCTAGTTAGATTTAAGTGGAAGTCTTGAATCCTTTTTGGGAATTTAAAAGAAAATTATCAAAGTTGACTTTAATTTATGCAATTATTTGAATTGGTAAGCAAGAATCAATTGTTATCACTGATTAAAGACTAATTCATATTCCAAGAATAATTGATCAAATAAAATTTGTGCAAATGAAAAATTAGTGTAGTAAAATAAAGAACATAGCAGAATTTTTAAAGTGGTTCCACTTTAATTGAAACTGCAATTGAAGTGTATGTCCACTTGACCAAATCCTTAACCTGATAGTCCTAATTTTATTACAAATCACACAAGAATTCACTGGGCTCTTAAGAACTAGTTTAGATATAAAAATTCTCTACACCTTCTAAAACTATGATCAATCTCACAATTTCAGAAGATGCAAAGAGAAGATCAACCTCTCATTTTGTATCTTAAATTTCTAATCCCTAGAAATCAAAAACAGAAATAAGACCTTAAGATGGAAAATACAAACTTAAATTAATATGTGGATCTCAATTATCTACTATGTGATTTCCTTCAATTTGATCCAAGAATGATTTGATTTGATGAAAATAGATGAGGTGGATATAGATCTACTTTTGACTTTGTATTCTCTCAGTTTCTCACAATAGAAGATATGTTTGAAGTTAGACTAGCTTATATTTATGGTGTGGCAGCCGACTTTCAAAAAATAACTAACTTTCAGACTATGAATCGATTCAAAAGGCAGTTACTAACTTATGAATTGATTCATGAATCGATTCATCTATGAATACCATCAAGAACTTCATAACTGAATCTATGTGTAAATTGATTCACATTATCATGTAAAGAGGTCATGAATCGATTACCTAATCAATTCACAAAAATTGCTAATCTTCAGTGAAAATAATTTTCAAAAAAACTCTTCATGAATCAATTCATGTTCATTTTCACAAGATTTTTAGTATGAATCGATTCATGAATCAATTCACATAATAAAAAATAGTTTTTATAAAAATTCCACTTGTGAAAGTGCATTTGAAAACTTTATTAGAAAACTTTTGATTTTAACTCATTTCAAGTGATTTATTTCTACGTCAACTTAACTAAATTAAGAGGCTTATTTGAATCAGTATGAATTAGATGACACTTACAAAAGATCCTACTCAATACAACAAAATGACTACATCTAAAGGCAGATCTCTTAAATAGCATTTGGTTAACTTTGATCCTGTAATCAATTAACAAACACTAAGCGCATGACCAGATTGTGATATTGATCAAAATTATTTTTCAACATTAAAATTGAAGAAAATATGATAGCAAAGCTAACAATCTCCTCTTTTTTAAAGGCGATAAATAATTTTAAATAAGGGTTAAAGTTTTTCAAAAATTGAGTCTAGGATCTAAAATCTCATCTTTCTTACTCTCCCTTTTGGCATATCAAAAAGGAATAATGCATCAATAAATAATGAAGTAAAAAATGAATCATATATAATCAGTATTCATATCATAGCCATAATCACTAAAATGGAATAGAATGCATAATCCAAACATCAGAATATATGATAAAATCCAGAGTGTATATAAGGATTACAAAACCAGAATCCAAGCAAAATATAATAGGAAATACACAAAGTAAAATATAAAATCCAGAACATCAAAAGAACCATAAGATAGGGGAGATAGGACCATGGGATACAGAACACACATCAATATAGCATACTCAAGTAGATTGAGGGTCTTGTTGGAGGTTCATTCCTTACAATTCAGCTTCTTTATCACGTTGCTGCATTGACTATGAGATTTCACATAATTGAGTTTCAATGAAGTTACAACGATTATTAAACCAAGAGAAGTGAGACCGATTATCAAGTGCTAGAAGTATAATGCATTCATGCATTAACTTAAGCAAGGTTTGATGGTTGCCCAAGTGGTCCAGCATATGTGTGTGCAGTCTGTGCATTTCCTCAATGATTATGGCTTCAACATTACTAGAAAGCCTAACTCCTCTTGAGCTAGTGGCTCCTCCAATTGGTTGAGGAATTTGGCTCTTTTTCTTATCCAATTCCCTGGTCAGTTTGTTCTAATTGCATCTTGTGCAAGTGTGATACAGTTATCATTATAGTGGAATTGATGGGTAAAAATTGATGTTCTTTAGAAAGTTGTAGCTTAAATTTGGCAAAAAGTGGGGTAAAGATCATACCGTATAGGAATAACCAAATATCTATCCACCTGTATGCTAAAATTGAGTTGGTTTTTGATCACCCACATAAAAAATAACTCATCCTCCACTATTTGAGTAAAATTGGTAACCCTCGGAAGAATTGCCTTACATAAAGTGTAATATAGGATCCTATTTTCAAGGGATAGACCATTAATAAGTAGTTTCCCACTTCCATCCCAAAAGGTGAAATAAGGAAAAAGCATTCTAATGGTGGATTCCTTGCTATAATCTGGAAAGGATCCTATAATAAGCTTTGGTGGTGATGCATCCATGCCAAATATAATTGCTAAAACTTTTGAATTTATAACTAGGTATTTGTATATCACATAACAAGATAACTTGTCATCAGTAGTAGCTAAATTGGCATAAAATATCTTGACTAGCCTAAGGTATGTTGTACCTTTATAAGTCAAGAAATTTTCTAGTTTATATTTTGATAGCAATTCAAGCAAATGAGTAGTCCCCAAAAATTTGTCACTAAAGCACCTAAGTAGTTCTACCTTCTTATTGGATAACTAAAGATAGGCTGCATACTCACTTGGTGATTGGAATTGAGACTCCTCTTTTAATGAAGTGGATGATCATGTTGATGATTTCTCCTTTCTTGTGGAAGTTGCCAATTTGATCCTCTTAGACATTTTGCTAAGAGTTTTGGGTAGTTAGGGTTTTGGCTTAGATTTTGGGATTTGGTGATTTAAAGGTGTTTGGATAAAATTATGCAGATAGGAGTGTTAGATTTGATGTATCTAATGATTTTGTGGAAGAAATTTATGTTAACAGTGGTTGGGAGTTGAAATTTGAGTGAATGAGTGAGAGAGAGAGAGAGAGTTTTTGGGGTGGCAAGAAGAGGAATTGTGAAATGTGGTTGAAATTGATTTGGATATATATAAAAAATGAGCTGTGAATCAATTCATGGAGCAAATATGCAAGAGTGAATCGATTCGAGTATAAGTTTGTTCATCAGGATTCTTATGCGAATCGATTCAAGAATCAATTCATCTAAGCTAATTAAAATTTTCAAGAATTTTGAAACCTTCCTGAAAGATTAAAAATTTGGTGAATTTATTCACAAATCGATTTATAATGTAAGTTTTCGAGTTGTGAATCAATTCATAAATCGATTTATAAACTAAAAGAAATCTTGGAGAAATTTGAATCGATTTGTGAATCTATTTATAGAGTCTTGAAAATAGTTTTCATACAATTTTGTTCCAAAATAGTTAATAAATGATGTGTTTACCAGTTCATGATCAACTCAACACCATTAAAAACTCAAATATTACATCAAATACCTGTAAAATAAACTTAAGGGAATATCTAATGCCTAAGTTTGAATTCGCAAAGTAAAATACAGTCAAGTACAAAAGATAAAAATATCAAAATACTGAAGATTCTAAGGAATTTAACATTCCTAGTTCTCCCCAAATAAACATAAACTATTTTTCATTTAGCAGTTTAGTGAAAATATTCCAATAAGATCCATGCTAGCATGTGCAAGATGTTTGTGCCAAATCCATAAATCTTCATTAAAGCTCCATTAATTGGTGTGAGAGAGATGGATTTATCTTTGTTCCCAGTCATATGGCAAGGGCAACTACTATCCAAGAATCATAAGTTGCTTATTTTTTTCCCATAAACCTATAAAATAGAAATTATGCTTGCATTGGTGGTACCTAATTGATCTCGGGTCCATATTTATTAGAAAACACAACCAAATTTCCTTTAGAGGTAGATGCTTTAGGTAACCAAATTAATTTCTCATTTGATTTCAAAACATAAGTTCCATTTCTATGTGGACAATATCTA